>JAVQJF010006031.1:0-10659 GCA_036023855.1 Gadopsis marmoratus
CTGCATCTTTATTGTGTGCAGTGGGGTAATAACAGAGGTTGGGCTGGATAGCGTGCCTCGCTTCGTGACAGCCCTCGACTAGCAAAAGCTATGGCTCTAAGCTGGCCCTCCTGTTCCTGGTACAACGCTGCTCCCAGGCCAGCAGTACTGGCATCTGTGTGCAGGATGTAAGGCTGCTTGGGATCTGCGAAACCAAGAACAAGGGCTGTGGTAAGCTTCTCGACGATGGTCTCAAATGCTCTCTGACAGACAAACAAGAAAGGCCTGGTCCCCCGGGGGAATCACACCCTGGACCTTCTTGCTGTGAGGCGGCAGTGCCACCATACCACTGAACATGAAGGAGCGCTTTCTCTTTTTGCTGAGAACCGAAAACGTGATCAATCTACTTGGTCACATCGCTTGTGGAGGGAACTGAGCCTGTGCCGTTTTGTCCTCAGCTGGCGAGGTGCTGTAAAATGGTTTGCGGTGGTAGAAGCATTGTGACCCTCAGAACGGGCCAGATGTCCCTCGGGTTCTCCGCCACACTTGGAGCCCTCTGCAACTTGTAACAAACTTCAATATTAAGAAGGAAAATCAACCGAGTCCGAAGAGTTCAAAGTGAAATTACTTTCAGTTCAACAGCTACAGTCAAACTTGAGTCGGTTCATGCGTCTTCTTTAACCCCTGCCGGGATGACGATACACATTTGAGTCTCCTAAATTCCTGTGGAGTTAACCCTCTAACTTCCCTTCACCTCCTCCCGTCTTCACGCTGGTGTGTTTGATGTTGATTTACAACTGATGAGAAGGGGGGGGGCAGCTGGGTGTCCCTGAAGGAAGATAAGGAAATCAAAGGCTGCATGTCTCTGCCTCGTATTTACTGCTCGGACTAATCTGGTCTCTGCTTATTTCTGCTAACCTGACACCTACTTAGTGGGGTGCATGTTGTGCGTCAATGTGTGTCATGTCAGTATCTTTCTAATGAGCCAGTTCAAACTGAGAGCGAATGCATGTCGTGCTCTCAGAAACAGTGTCTGACTACATGGATTGCTCTTTTATAATTTCTAAATATTCCACAGCCTTTCCTTGCGTAAAAGTAGAAATACCACACTGAGAAAAAAATACTCCTGGTGTCCAGCTGGGTCACATGTGCAGCGTAGGACCAAACGCAAAATGTATATAATGTCGCAGTAAAAGGCAAAAACCTGAACAGTCATTAAGCTGTTAGTTAATCAGCAGCTACGTCAATCATCGATTAACTGTCTGTTTCTTTAAGCAAAAATGCCCTAAATGTTTCATCAGTATTTGCTGGTTCCCCTGCTCCTCTATGACGTCAAAACTAAATATCTTCAAGTTTTAGACTGTTGGTTTGTGAAAACCAGAGATGGACGACGCGTCTCCACTTCCTGCCACTGTACGAAAATGAAGCCGAACTGATCAGAAGAATGAACAAACACCAGCGTGACAACAGCAGCCCAATATGACAGAAACTAACGTGTACCGTGATGGGCATTTTTTACTTTTTCTGACATTTCATGGACCAAACGATTAACTGATTCATGGAGGAGATGATTGATAGATTCATCGATAATAAAAACAATCGTTGTTGATGCCTTAATGTTTTATAGTGATTTTTCTGAACCTCAAAATGAGAATCACACCAAACTACATCATGTAAAGCTGGTGATGACCGCACGCCCAGAGTCTTAGACTTTAACTTCATCAGATATTTCCTGAATTCATTCATATTTTAATGGTTTTTAGAAGTTTACTTTAGTTTTATAAATGAACAAAAAGGTCTGTTTATACTTAAAGTGAGATTCCAAAATAACACAATGGGCTTAGTGTTAGTTCTTATGAATGTTACTGGGATTAAAACTGTCAAAGGGTGCACGTCTTTCTAAACCTTTGTGCAGCTACGCAGCCATTCAACAAACTGTTCTGACTCCTTTCTATCAGAACCAGCATCACTGTTTCAGCTGTTTGAGCTCCAGAAGCTCTTCTGTTTGATCGGACCACACGGTCCAGCCTTCAGTGAGCCATGACCCTGTCTCCGGTTCAGCGGTTCTCCTTCCTTGGACCACTTCTGGTAGGTGCTGCCCCCTGCAGACTGGAAACACCCAACAAGAGCTGCAGTGTTGGAGATGCTCTGACCCAGTCATCTAGACATCAGTTTGGTTCCTGGTCAAAGTCGCTCACATCCTTCTGCTGCCCATTTTTCCTGCATCAACTTGGAGACAAAATGTTCACCTGCTGCCTCATATATCCCCCCCACTGACAGGTGCCGTGGTAACCAGATAATCAGTGTTCTTCACTTCACCCGTCAGTGGTCACACAGTTAAGGCTGACTGGTGAATGTGTGTGATATATACAGTATCATAGTTTATATAGCTGCAGTTTTCTTCCTATGATGTAGCAAAGTCTTTGCTGTGAAAAACCTCAGTTAGATTCAAAACTATCGGAGCCCTTTAACCTGATTATGCCAGATAAAGATTTTGGAACAAGTGTTAGTATCTCCATGTCAGACAAGCTGCCGCAACGTTGGTCTGTTCTGCCATCTAGTGGACAAAAAAAAGATATCACAAAAGAAAAAAAAATTCAGAATAGATTTTTTTTAATTATTTTTTACAAATAACTTATCTGTTACAAAGACAGTTTTCCCAGCTAAAATAAAAAAAAACACTTTAGATATCCAAATTATTTTTTTTTCCATTTAATAAAACATGAATAAACTGCCTCTTCACACCAAGGTGCAGACAAAACTTGTTTTTCGGGTTGGACAAAGGAAAAAGTATGGCGTAAGTGCTTAAGAGACAATAATTCATCTTCTACTTTGAAATGGGTTTAAACAAAAATTAGAAATTAGCTTTAAAAAAAAAATGGCACTCAGGTGTGACAGAGTAGATTATCAATACAAATTCAATAGTTCTAAAGGCACTGATGCAAGGCAATATTTCACAAGTGTGGAAAAGACGAAACAAAGGAACTACTCCACAGTTAAGGTACGTTAATGACAATAAGTAAACTTTAAAAACACCCTCATCAATAAAAGGTTAGGAGGATGAAATGAGCCAAATAAAAATTAAGAGTATACAAAGTGGAGTCATGTTGTGCTTACATTTTGCTAGAACATTAGGGTGTTTATTTTTTTTGCCTTGTCTGCTTCCAAGATGTTATAACATTGTATAGACGGTATGGGACCCATATGAATCTCTCTACATCACAGGAACACTTTAAACAGAAACATATTCACTTTGATCTTTGGTACCTCACAAAAACCCAATTCAGGTGCACAGCGACATGGAAACATGTAATCAAACAGCTGTTCCAGGAGCACTTTGACATCCTGATTGGACTGGAACAAGAGTGTCTCTTGGCACTGAGGTGTACTTGTCCTCAAACATTAAACCTACATTCCAGTTGTCAGATAAGATGGCAGTATGTAATTTTGCTTTTTGACCCCTTTGCCTCCCCCAACAGACCAGACACATTTGGGGTCCAAAAAAAACCAACCAAAAAAAAAAAACCAGACTCCTCCTTCGGCTTCCACTTTGCTGCAGATCGTACAGAGGACATTACACAAGCGATGAACGGAGCGGGCTTGATGACGCTCTGCTCTGGTTTCAACTCTCACAGAAATCAAGTCTAAAGCTTAGAAGGGATCATGGTGCGCATTTGTTTGAAAGAGGGAAAAAAACAAAAAGTTAATAAAGTCTATAAAAGCTATACTTACAGGAAATACAAGTGATTCTTAGTGTGAGGAAGAAGGCTTTTAAAGGCACATTCTAAAATTATGTACAGTAAAAAGCTCAAGGGGAGTTTCTGCCTCCGTGTACTGTACACAAAGCATGCAAGGTTTTTATTTCTTTAACTCATTGAAGAGACAGAAAAGGCATACCGAAGGGGGAGGACATAGGCACGTTTGAGAGGCAGCGACGCTGCCGGTTCCCCTTTGACATCCTCTAGAAACAGCAAACAAACTTTAATGTCCACGATTAGTCTGTTAGTTTTCCCTTCAGGTGGAGAGCAAAGCGGCTGAACACAGTTCTCAATCCCCCTGTCAAGTCACCAGAGAGGAAGAAAAACTCAACCAGCAAAAGGCACATTGGCACCTGTGATGTGTGTAGGTGTGCCGTCACACTCGTAATACTGTAAGAAGGAGCAGCGAGGTATCCCCAGAGCTAAAGTGTTGCCCATCGAGCAGAAAAGGAGGTGGTGACCTCACGCAATCCCAGTCTCTAACGTGAGGTATCATCCGACTCTGCCGGCCTGTCTGAAAAAACACAAGCTGTAAACACTATCCAGTCAAGCCTTCAGCGGACAGCATTCTACAAACCTTAGAGAGGAGAACAGGCTGCCCGATCACTATGCTCCATCCCAGTTTTCATACAACTTGGAAAGAAAGGAACAAAAAGGGCCCTTTCCTATTCTAGTCTGGTGGAAGGCAGGCGGGCAGAGGAGGGGGCGGCGCATCGCAGCCTCGTTGGCTCAGAAGTGCCGCGGGAACTCGCACTGTTCACAGCGGTTGAGGGCGGGATGGTTGAGGAAGGTGCAGGCGGTGCAGCTCCACTGCGTCCCCTCGTCCTCCTCCTGGTCTGCGATG
This sequence comes from Gadopsis marmoratus, assembly GCA_036023855.1. Taxonomy (NCBI): domain Eukaryota; kingdom Metazoa; phylum Chordata; class Actinopteri; order Centrarchiformes; family Percichthyidae; genus Gadopsis; species Gadopsis marmoratus. Next base: position 4,582 of record JAVQJF010006031.1, read on the forward strand.
GGCTTCACAATCTTACTGCCCGAGTCTGTGAAGAGGAGGAGGAGGTGGTCAGTACGGACCCACCCAGTTTATCCATGAAGTGATGAAAACATGTACATGACATGTGGCTGTGGGAACCCTGCATCAGTGTGTTTACAGGCTCTGCAGTGGTCTGATTAGTGCCCACTTGGCAGTAAGCACTAAACCTGGAGTCAGTTTTCAGGCTCAAGGATTTTATAGAACGTGGCAATGTGTCACCATGTTTCTAAAGGCGTTTGAGTCTGGGCATGGAAAGTATCATTATACTGAAAAGCAACGACCTAACATCTACTGCAACATCAGAGCAGCATCGGGGGGGTAGGTTGGGGGTTCCTAGCCTGAGAGTTGCCCGATGAATCAGAGTTTGTGGGATGATAAACAACATAGAAAAAACCCAACATGTTTTTGCTGTACAAATGTTTATTTTTTCTGACGTTAATCTTTGCCTTTTTAATAAATACTGGATAGTTTTACCTCCCCAGGAGGGTCCCGAGCCAAAAACCTCCGCTACCCCTTTTTCCACCAACATGGAACAGGTTTCGGTTTGCGCATCTTATTTTGAACAGAGGATTTCAACCAAAAATATATTTGGTTCGGAACTTGAAAAGTTGGTTCCCAGCTGGAACCAAAAAATAGCAGGTTTTCCTCGACCTGAAGTGCAAACCGCAACATTATCATCATCATCATCCTATTCTACAGGTTGGAAAGAGGATGGACAGGGCAACAATGGTCTCTGGTCTACTATGGTAGCAGTCTTATTATGTGTCATCATTAATAGCTGGTCCAAAAACAAATATCTGTAATAACAGAACAAAAAAAGCTGAAAGGCTAAAAAAAGCTTGTGGACATTGTTAAAGACAAAGACAAGGTACATGGTTGACTGTGAAGGGAGGAAGGAGGACAGAAGAGAAGGACAGAGATACCAACCAAGTGAACCCAGTGTGAGAGGAGGGGGAGGACCAGAGGAGGGCTCCACCATGAGCTCAGAGGTCACATTATATCTACATCCTCTCCTATCTGGCCCAGCTGTGATGGAGCCCAGCAGAGAGCGAGGGACGGGTGGGTGGATGAGAGGTAGGATGGATGGATGGATGGATGGATGAAGAAAAGATTACAGGGGGGGGTGCAGAAATAAAGAAATCAGTAGTCAGTTAGTCATAACAGGGTTAAACCAATATCAACCATTTATTACACAGCTTTGTTGAATACTTGATTCTAATTGGTCAGTTAGGGCATTAGGGCACTGCTATAGATGCAGTTCTGATCATAGACTCTGGGGGATCCCGTCCAGTCATATGAATCTGCAAAAAAAAGTCCAGTAAATTTAACGTCACCTCATTGATAAGACGTTCTCACTTAGTCCGTCAAAAAAACACTATGGACGGTTTTAACATTTAACATTCATTGTAATATGATTGGAGAACACGAACCCTTCGATTCACGTGTAATGGCTGAACTGTCCCCAGACAAGAAAAGAAAAAGAACACGGCGCAGAAAAAGCAAGAGAGGTTAAAGAGCTGGATGGACATGAAGTCAACACGGAACACGGCACTGGCTGCAGGACACAGCGAGCGGTGCATTAACCCGTATTTAGATGCTGTAGGGTTCACGCTGGTGCTTTTGCATATTTAAGCGTGTCAGGTCCAAATTCAGTGTGTTTTACTACAGTTTGTAGTCAATTATCTAAACATGCACCACCACTGACACGACTAACTGCAGTCATGACAAGACAAAATGCAATCAATAAATGAATGAATGGATGAAAAGCGTATAAATAATCTGAATCCTGACCACATATATGCCTGACCTGGAAGAATGAATAATAATAAATGGGAGAAACCCTTGGAGGAGACCTCCTCCTCCTCAGAAGGCTGCAGGATAAACATCTGACCATTACATTGTATATTCAATTAGAATCCATCAATATGGTTATAACAGGGGCCGATGCCGATGTAGTAAATCTGATCCAAGAAACTTACCAATAGTTAAAGTACCTTTGGGTTTGGGTGGGACCGGACCAAGGAATCCAATGTTATCGTAAAAGTTATGGATGGCACTGGGGTTGAAGTGTGGTCCTGTCAACACATAAATAAAAGAGCGGAACAAAAGGTTGACTTTCCATTTCATTGTGAATTTCCAACTTTACACAAAACCATCAATAGATGACAAGCATCACAGAGGTGCAGCAGGCAGGAGTGACCGTGTTGGAAACATAATCCTTGCAATGCTGAAATGTGATTTAAATAGATTCTAAAACATAATGAATACTGCATACATCCACATGACACATGCTTCATCGGGATGGTTAGGATTTCTCCTCAAACAAAACGTAATAGAAGAGCTGAAACTGAGGATTGTCTATATTGTAATAATACGGAATCAGGCAAATCCCTTTTTCCTAAAAGATCATCACTGGAGTGCCTCCCCTGGCCTTGGATTAAACACCACTACAGCTCTCCCCCCCTATGGACCACTAATAACTAGAAAAATATAAACAATCAGAAAGAAAATAATCGGAATACAAAAGGGGCTGTGCTTCGGCACCAGTTTATATCTGCCGCTATGCAGCATCTGGGGTTACATCCCAGGTGTCACCAGGCTGATGACTGTAGTGACTGAGAGGCACTATTCAGTCACGTGTCTTTCCTTCCTTCACCTGTGGAAACCTGTTGGTCCGTGGCTCAGTCTCTGGTAGCTATGAAGTGCTGCCAGGGGGCCAATAAATCCCGTGTTACCAAGCAGCAACAGGATGCAATTCAGGAAGGACTGGTAGTTAACAGCACAATGTGCCGAGAGGATGTGAGCCGGCCTGACCAACGTGCCGCAGCTGCAGAGCCAGATCTAATCTGACCTCCCTCAATGACTCTAGTGCGTTTCCAGAGAACCAGAGTCTAAAGTCAATTACGGGCCCAAAACGTTCTGCACGGATGGTAGTACTTTCCAAAAGTACAGGAATTTTGGGGTCGGGCTTGAAGCAATTGCAACATCGTAGCATTTTATTTCAGCCAGCATTTTAAAAAATCTGCAGCCTCAAACCAGTTTGGTTTTTGTTCATTGTGCTTTGACAAAAGATTTAGAGACTAAAGAGACCGACAGACCGTCCAGGCCTTATTGACCACTACTGAGCTCCTCCATGCTTTGGTTGTTGCAGCATCGTGCAAATAATGATGCCTGTCTTTTGCTTTTTATGGCGTCATTAGGTGCTTTCGGACCTCCCTTCTTATTGTTTTCAGGCTGTAAGAACTAGGAATGATGGGAGTGACGGTGAAATCCAGGCTTTATTGAGTGTAAGTTTTTTATTTACAGAACTATGGCCAGCACATTTATATTGAGATTGTAAAACAGCCTTAGATTGACATTATTCAGAACAAAACTCGAGAGTAAAGTAGTCACATACTCACAGTCTCTCTCACTCACATTAAACATGGTCATTAACAAACATTTACATTTGACCTACGAAATACTACATTGGCTATAAATTATATTAAATCATAGGCTGTCTGACTGAATCTATGTTCCAAAAATATAATACCTGGTAAAATGCAGATTAAGACATTTTAATGCTTTAAGGGTCTTAATTTTTGCTAAACTGATTTAATACCTTTTAATACTGTAAGCCCCCGTGGATACCCTGGGTAACTATTGAATACTATACATCAGAGAGAGACTGAATCATACCTCTTGTTTGAAGGAGATCAATTTCTTTGGTGAGGCAGTCAATGTCGATCTGCAGAAACCTGTTTTTGCTTCGCAAGTGCTTCATTTCCTCAATCTGAAAGAGAAGGAGACAGGAAGGTAGCAGCCAGTTCGCCATCAGATGCAGGCAGCTCTCTGGCACAAGAGGGGCCTGCTGGACGTCCTGCTTCTAAGCGAGTGGAGCAGATCTGTGGCCGTGTCAGGAGGAGCTGGCTCGCCTCAAACAACACTGAACCAAGGAGCTACTGAGCTCAGCAACACCAGCCAATTAACCTTCCAGAGCCACTGCACCCGTCCGTTGACTTAAACTGTAATAGCTGACGAACAGCAGCCTCAGCAAAAAGCTAAGAGCAGCACTTCATCAGAAGCTGAAAGGTTTCAACAAACTCACAGCTGCAGATCTAACAAACATAACGCTGGTCAAAAAATACCTTTTCTTTTGAACGCTCACCATCAGAGAACAGAAGAGACAATGCTAAAACTGTCTGAAGGAGCTGTGAAGTGAATCTGACATACATTGTGTGCTTTGTCAGTCTGAAAATATGGAGCGATATCAGCCAAATCATAAACAGACCCTGTAATCAACATAGTTTGAGCGTGTCGGAGCACCGATGTGCCATGAGCCGGGACCAGGAACGGCGATGTGACCCAGATAATTTTGTTTTGACCGTTCAGCTTTTTATCCGTCAGTAATAACCAGAAAAACATTTGTTTGTAGTTGTGAAGAACATGGATGGCTCTTAATCACATACTGTTCTGGGTAAACTGCTAATAAACTCATATTGAACTTGCTTTGATCTGCCAGTGAAAGTTGTTTCCCTTTCAAACATGCCAATGTTTCAACATTCTGGCTGGTGTCGGCTGGGAAATAGGACTACTAACTTCGTTACATCACACTGTAGCTGATGATGACCGCAAATATCACAATTTGTAAAAAATGTGTATGTGGGCTGCAGGGGCATCCAGGGGTCTAGTGTTTAAGTCTCATGCTATATAACCGCAACAACCCTGGTTTGATTCAGTCTGGGGACCGTTGTAGCATCACACACTCCCCCATCTCTCCTCTCCCTGTCAGTATCAAATTAAAGCAACAAGCCAAAAAGATCATCTAAAGAGTTATATCTTTAAAATCACTGAATTAAGCTTACAGAAGGAATTTGGGAGGCCGAGTTGGATCTCTCCATTCGCCTCCTGGTCAGGTCATTCTCCATCTCGTTGACCTCCTCTTTTAGCTTCTCCAACTTCTTCTTCTTGAGCTCCAGCTCGTGCCACAGCCTCTCCATGCGGGCCTTCTGATGGACCAACAATGCTGGAGAACACACACACACACACACACACACACAGTCAGCAACACGCTTCCCCGGTGCTATATTCATTCTTTTTAGAAAGCTTCACCGAACATAATACAGAATGACACATAATCAGAAGAGGGAAAGAAGAAATTGAAAAGCACATCTAAATGGAGAAAATCCCCATAACTAAAAATGTCAACTCAAAACAGGGAACAAAACTAAAGCTGCTGATAACAATCCCTTCGAGGGAAAATGCTGTGGATTTACAGCAGTGACACATTTTCAGGTCTCTGCACACACCAGCCAAACCAGTTTTGAGCATAATTCCATGGGCATAAAAACAACAGTGTCTAAACGTCTGCGAGCTAAACTGCTACCTGCTTGCTTAATGCAAGTCAAAAAAAAAAAGTGAGCTTGGTTTGGTAATGTATGTTGGTGCTTTTAGTTCAGCTATAATGAAGGCAAATGGGCCTTCATTTTTAAATCATGATGGTTAATTGTCTTTAGTTATTAGATACACCCTATTATTGTATGTATTATGCGATAATAGCAGCTGCTTTCCTATCCAGTCTACTTCACGTGAACATCAGTTCAAGTGAAATACTGTTTAAAGTTAATCTTCCTTTTTGGCAAAAACCCATCCCTCTATTTTTGGCCATTCCAAATAAGCTGATCAATAGATGACGGGCAGTTCTCTTCTTTACACGGACATCAACATGATCCCTTCTCACATCCCCATTGGACAAACGTGCCACTCTCTGTGTAGGAGCCAGAGTTAAGTCTGGGGTTATAAGTTTGGTATTGTTTATATTTTGATTATTGTTTTATTCTATGGGTTTGTAATTGGAATTTATTTGTTTGTTAGAATCCCCTGGAGGATTGGGGACAGGGTCACGGGGATATGGGCAGTGACACTCTTAGGTAATTTAAGCACCTGGGCAGCTGGGTGCGGCAGGAGAGAGGGTGCACGTCGTATTTTTTGTTGACCGCTATTTGTTAATTATGATTATGGTGATCTTAGGGTTTTTGCACAGTTGTTAATGTTCAGTTAAATAAACTTATTTATTTTACA
>JAVQJF010006032.1:0-32857 GCA_036023855.1 Gadopsis marmoratus
AGCAGGTATTGATGTTCCATCCTGGAGGAGTTGGACTGCCTGTGCAGCCTCTGCAGGGTCCAGGTGTCGCCTCATGCTACCAGTAGTGACACTGACCCGAGCCAAATGCAAAACTAGTGGAAACAGTCAGAAAAGATGAGGAGGGGAAAAATGTCACATTCCTGTTTTGGGGGTCGTCTCATTGTTGCCCTCTAGTGCACCTGTTGTTAATTTCATTAACACCAAACCAGCTGAAACTGAATAACAACCCCCTCTGCTGCTTAACTGACCAGATCAATGTCGCAGAAGTTTAACTGACTCGATGCTGTACTCTGCTTAAAAAGTGTTCTTTTAATATTTTTGTGCAGTTTCTTGCCTTTGTCGTTGCTGGTTCACTGTTAAACATAGTTGACGAGGGTTTCAAACTCCTGGTTTCAAGGCCGCAAGGGTGTGTTTAGCCCCAGAGAAGACCCGTCCCCTGTGCTATCAGTTCAGGGAGATCACCCGGGGCTTGGCTCAGAATACTGGGTATGCTAGTGGGCATAAAAGGTCAGTGAATGCAGATTTAAGTGTAGAAATTAGATCACAATAATTATTAATGAATGTTAGAAGATATTTCCTCAATCACCTAAAGTTCTATCAACGTTGCTTTTGTTTTGTTGTGAATTTTAACTTTTTCAAACCATTGATATTGTTTCCTACCCAAATGCTTCTATTCTATACTGTTATATATTACTATATAATATTTAAATGTATTTATTTATTTGGAAATGGTGACCAGCACAAAACAGATCGATCACGTACTTTGACTATATAAAATAAAGAAAAAATATATGCAAGTTACCCAGTGTCATTATGTATGCGCATATAATGTATGTCTGCATATGCATACAGCCTGCTAAATACAAGGTAAAAACATACATAGAAGGCATATGGCCAAAAACATTTGTAACATTTGGAGCAGCGTGTGAAAGAAAGACAACACTATTTCTTATCCAAACCCTGTTGTAAATTGAAAATGACAAAAACTAATAGTGATACATATAGAAATCATTCTGTTCTGTTCTGGAAATGTCCAAAGAGACAAAAGTCCCTCTTCAATTAGCACGCTGCCCAAAGGCTGCGCACACACACACACAATTAAAGTGTTGCTCAAAGCTCCCATCCTAAAGTCTAATTCACATTAACAATCAGTAACAATTTAGTCCTTCACGTCTCCACTGAGAGCTGTGCAGGTTGTGCAAACGTATGCAGGTGTGTTTTTCATTTTCATATCACCACCTCTCTGCTCTCTGCTCTCCTCACCAGGCCGTCCAAAAAAAATAAAAAATTATTTCTGGTTCTGAATTGACTCGTGGGATTAAACAAAGGTTGCATGAAAAAAAAAACAAAGCAACAACACAGGATTTCTATGTGGGACCAATCCTCCCACACTTCTCTGGAAAACTATTTAGGGTTGTGAATTTTTAAACATGTTTGCGTGAAGATTTGTCAGTTTCTATTTATTGTAGTATTTCTTCCTCTAGGGAACTAACAGAGTGTGGAGGAGAATGAAACCCTCCAATCACATGCTGACAGGTGAGGCTCTGTTAAATACTTATATGGAATACATTAGTGTCTAAGCTCCATGGCAAGAAGAAAAGAATTCAACTCCATTGGTTATTAGTTACTGGCCATGAAGCATGAACTAGTCAGACCTGTGCTGCTGCCAGCTGATGTGGGTGCTTCCACAGTTTTTACCAGCTAAGAAGAAGTCAAAATCATCAGCATCCTTTGGGGTAATTGAGAGTCAACAGAGACAGACTGTTTTGTTAAAGAGGAAGATCCTTTCGTCTTCCTGCAACAAATCATCTTCTACAGCTTTCAGAGCGAGACTTTTCCTTTAGTGAGATTTCTGCTTCTGGTCAAACAATAAGGATCTTACTCTTTAACAAATGGTCCATCTCTGCAGGGATCCTTTCCCTAATGTTGTCAGACACTTAGAACAACAGTCTGAGCCTGTCGGCAGCACAACAAACACTTAAGGTGGACGCACTTTTCACGGGCGCAATTCTGCCCCTGAAAAGTGCAAAAGGAGTGCAAGAGGATTATGTTGCAGCCACAGCAGTTCATTCATGGATGCCAGCAGAGGTGATCTACTGGACCAATTCCAACACTTTTGGTAACTATTAGTCATTTAGACTCTAACATTTAAAAAAAAAAATAAATAAAAATACATAAATAAATAAATAAAAGTAGGGAGTTTCCCTTTAAACCTTAAAAAAAGCAAAATAACTCTGCCAGCGGGGTGGATTTATACATTTGAAATACATTTTGTTAGGCAAACTATATTTAAAAAGGCCTGATGCAGATTTCATACAACTTTGTCAGCAGTTTAACGGCGGTTCAGACAGAAAACAGCAACGTGTGGGGCTGTGTTGGTGAGGAGCGTTGTTTCAGTTAGCAGTGAGATGCCGAAATATGATCCAGGGAGGCCAGTCTGAGTAATAGATCCAAGAGACACCACTGCACTGCCAGGGCCGCTGAGAGAACGTTACTGTGCATTATGACAGCAACCAAAATGTTGTGCTCGTGGTTTTTGCATTCATTCAATTCAATTTTCAATTCAATTTTATTTATATAGCGCTAGATCATTCATTGAACCTGCTAATATTCTATCTGAGAGCAATTGGTGATATTTCAGAAATGCTTAACACAACAGTATAACAGAACACTGGATATTTTGTATAAAGGTTTTGAGATAGAGGCAGAATAAAAGCTTCAGGTCATCATCATCATCATCATCATTCTTTAAAATGGAGTGCAGTTAGCTGTATCTATTATTTCAGTTGTCAGGGGCAGTGCATGTTAATAACATTCCTAAAACAATATGCTAGAAAAGCTTATTTTCAGCTGAAAGCACAGCATGAAGAAGCAAAGAAAATACAATCAACAACTGAATCAACAATAGCAGAAGTTTAAACTGACTCCATCCAGGTCTATAATGTATATATAATAACTATAACCATGTCACCGCATCTTCATGAAATAAATACAGCCTGTGGGTAATTGCTGCAAAGCGGCGGTTTTTCATTGTAACATTACGTACATAACAATCTCGTCTGACGATCATTTAATGCAGATAATCTCTAGGGTTACCAGATTGATAAAAAGTTAAATTGCCATCAGATGATGGGCAATGCGTTCCGCCTCTGTTGCTCTTCACACGGAACCAAGGCCCGCTCACACGCGATCGGTCAATGCTACTCGAACTGCAAACGGAAACCAGGACACTTCCGATACCAAAGTCTCGTCCCTTTGCCGTTTTACTGAGACCCATTTTGATAAGAAAATTAATCTCTACCCTTCCATAAAATTGTAAAACTGGCAGGTATATAATTCACACAGTAAAAAGCCTTATATATACTGTATATACTGTATATTATATGAACAGTTGTTTTTCATAATGCCTGCTAGTAGGGGGCGCTGCAGTAAAATCGCATTGCATCAAGAGTGGAGCTGTGTTTTTCTGGTGGAGTATTTTTTTTTTCACCCTCAGCTGATGTCAATCTGAATGTGGCCAAATGCTCCATAATTTATGATGTTGAGTTGCAGTAACAACAGAGTGAATCATTCGGGCTCAGCCACCGTAACCCGGCTGACAGAACAGTCGCCACAGTAACAGGACTTGGACTCACGCCATCCTCCCTTGCTGTCTCTGTAACCGCCAGTCTGCCGTCCACGGAACTGACCACAGCACATGAACAAGCGTCTCCCAGCTGCTTCAGTAAAACGCCTGAGAACCCACGTGACGATATCTTATGAAATGTTAGAATCCTGTGTCCTAAATCATAAATTCAAATTCACAATTGCAAGCTTGTAACATCTATTGAATAAGAAACACAATTATTGTGACCCATGTTTCTGTAGTTTGAATTTAACGTGAAGCAACAAAACTAAAGATTGCCCTGGTATATGGGTGCATAAAATATATGGGTGATAAAGCTATCCGGGGGAGAGGCAGTCGTTCTGGGAACGAGCAGAAAGAAAAATGGGGTCAAAGACCAGTAAGGAGGAAAAGGATGTAGAGGGAGATGAAAATGTATGAAGTCAAAGGGAGAAGTGAATGTAGGGAAGATCAAGAGGTGGGAACTCAAATACGGGTTTAATGGGAAGTTAACTGTTAAGTTTTCAATTATTTTAAATTTATCTGTTCAAGTTTTATTTTTCTTCACTGCACTTCTGTTTTCTTTAAAACATGCTAGTTTTATTTCTTTAATAAGCTATCTGCAATTTGGTTTTTATTTGCTTTTAAACATTATTATCTGTTCCGAGTTTTATTTTTCTTCACTGCACTTCTGTTTTACAGCATTCTCTTCTGTAAAGCACTTGGTGCGTTTAATATCTTTGTTGTAAAGCACCTTGAACTGCATTTCCTGTATGAGTGGTGCTGTATAAATAAAGTTTATTATTTTTATTATTATTATAACAATAAACATGGTAAGTTGAACATATATATATAGATATTTAAAAAATATCATATTCATATTATATTCATTATCATGTAAATTGATCTGCCAAATACACAACTCTAGTCAGTCAGTATCACTGTCACCTCACGCTGTCATGTGCCAGGTCTTTTCTTGCTAAGCTGTTTCATCTGATTAGTGTACGGCGTAGAGATGTAGTAAAGCTGCCCTTGATTAAACTCTATTTCTATTGTTGTGTGTGTGTTTTTGTGGTGCCTCTCTGACAGTCTCACCAAAAACTGGACATTATAAACTTTACAAGACGTTATTACATCGTGTTGCATTGGATAGCACTTGAATTGGTGTTACTGTGTCCATCCTGTATGAGCTCAGGGTTTCATGTTACTGGCACTGAGATAAAAGTGAAGATCATTTCTTTTTCTGTTATTGTCACATCCCGTAGTTATCCACACCTGTTCCCTATTACCCACCTGCCCCTGGTATCCCTGGCCATCCACTTCCCTATCTATACACCGATCCCCTTTTTTTATTAACGTGTCGCACGGTTTGTGACGTGCTTAGGTTCTGTGTTCCTGCGTTGACCGTGGTGCTTCTGCTGTCTTCCTGTCTGGTTGCCTGCCTGCACCTACATGTAAGATAACCTGTGTAAAATAAACCATTGAAACTGCTCGAAAACTGCATGTGGATTAAAGTAAGATGAAGACATTGTCCAAATTCTGTCGAACGTCCTGCAACACTCATCAAAATATTATAGGCAACACAGAAAATCTCTACTTAATTCGGAGCTATTGAACTGCATATCTAAATTGCTTTATTGAGCAGCTGTATTATGTAGGAAAATAAAGCTACTACTCTATTTTAAGGGACTCAATAAATAGTTCATCCCTAGTCAACAATACCAATTTAGTTACTTGAGGCTAACACCAGTGGCTCCGAGCTATAGTCACTAAAAGACAAGTCTTCTCAGCAGGACAACTTGCACATGGATGGTGTTTTTGCATTCGGTGGGACGCCATCGATTAAAATGAGTAACTATCCTGGAGCTGGACATGAAGTCACACATGGCGGATGCATGTACGCATGTTCGAATGCATCAATATCACATTCACTGCTAAATATTGTTGCACCGTTCTGCACAAAACTGTACGGCTTTCATTTTCATTTAGCTTTCTTTATATCGTCTTTTTAACGCTTGTATTGGTTTTAATTCTTTTTTTTGTATTTTTTGCCTTTTATCTTTTACTGCTTTCTGCAAAGACAGGAGACATAGAGTCATAGTGAAAGTCATAGTGTACGTATTTCTTTCTTCAGAATTTTTCACAACTTGTCAGTTATGCTTTGTATATGTATGCGTCTTGACTGAAGTAGTTGCTTTATCTTGTATTTATTCTGCTGACTATGTTCATGGGTATGCACCAAAATACCAAAGCAAAATCTTTGTGGATAACCTTAAAACTTGATTCTAAGAAATTAATAGCTACTAAATTCAATGAGCACATGCATTGAATTATGTAAACTATATAAATGACACCATTTATGAAATGATATGAATAAAGAAGATAAGAATAGTTTCTACTACTTTCGATTTCTGTATTTATTTCAGAAATGTATTATAGACATTTTTATTTCAAAGTCTGTTTGAATTCCACAATGACAATTTATTCCAATAACAATTTTATTTCATAGTGTCACTTTCCATGACAGCGGTGTTGTCGCCGCCCTCTCATCACTCAGCCAATCACACGCCTCTGGCCTCTCATGTTCACCAGCTGCTACCAGATGTAGGCAGCTAGCGCCGTCAGCTACAGCAATAGCAAAGTCAAACTATGTAGCTACTTTTTACACACGATTTATAAATACCTTTAATTATTTCAGAATATATATTTTTCATTTAATTTTGAACACTTTGGGGTTTTATAGTGAGAGAGAATATTGTGTGTATTAGAGTGCACTGCATCTATTCTGATGGTCAGCCTGGAATGAACCATTTAAGGATTCCTGTGCAGACATAATTCCACTCGCCTGTGCTTTAGTTTCACCCGTAGAGTGTCAGAGTCCTGTGAAAGCAGCCCACTCCGTATTGTAAAACGACTGATGCAACAGCGAAGATGATGTCGGGCGCACACTGATCCATGGAAATGACTGTCACACACGTGACCTTCCTGAGCGTTTACATGGCACACAATTGAGACGGGGAAGATTGTTTTTGCCCACTGTGGAGTCGGCTGGTAACACTTCACTGTCCGCTGAACGAGAGAGAACTGAATACAAATAGATTCTTATTATTATAAAGTGGAATAATGTTCCTCCCACTGGCACATGTTCACTAGGAAACAGTTTTCTTTTTGTCTGAATCATTGATATGATGCTTATTCATTGCTGTGTGTCCGTCATGTCCTGTTCTATTGCTGTTCATAATTTAGCAGTGTGGCTCGCCATGCCAGTCACCTGACCATGAATAAGACATGTGTGCCAGGACCCCTCTCCTTCATCCATTCACCCATCCACACTCTCTCCCTCTGAATATATCCTCTCAGGATACACGACACAGCTCTCACAGCTTCCTCATCTCTACCCTGCAGTCACACAACTTTCGTTTGTCTTGTTGTTTCAAAAGTTCTGTATAAATACTATAAACACAAATTATTAACTTATGCTTGGACAAACTGTGATCCTTCCCTCAATTAGCAACAGTATTTTTTCAAACTCTGTGCAGTGAGATTATAAAAGCTGCTAATGTGTCTTTCTGTGAGTTTTTTTTAATATATAATTCTCTCCAAGTGTTGCCCAAAATGTCCAGAACAAGTGGAACATCTAACATTATTGTAAAAAAAAAAAGTGCTGCGAAACCTCGGCACAACAAAGTGTAGAATTTGGCTGGATGAAAGATGGAAAGCACTTTGGGTAAAAGCACTATATAAATGCAGGCTAGCTTGGGGAGCTTGTTTTTTAAGCAACACAGAGGATTACATTGAATCCAGTCATGACTTTTTAGCCACTTCATTAATTAATGTTCGGCACATAGACTGTATATAAAGATGGACGACCCGTCTCCACTTCCTCCCACTGTACAAAGTTAATATCCCGGATATGGGAGCTCGTTTGGAGTCAGAGGATGTGCAGCAGTGATCCGGCCTATACACCTGCCCGAACCAATCGCGACCACACTCACAGTTCATGAGCATCAAACAACTAATTAACGTCAAACTTATCAGAAAAATGACAACTTGAACAAACATCAGCATGATAAGAAACTACCTAAAGAGACAATTGGGAACATTTTACTTGACGAGCATTTTGATTGTTCAGTTCCCATCCGCTAACATGAAGGGGGCGGGATTCAAACGCTATACTGCAGCCAGCCACCAGGGGGCGACCGAGATGTTTTGGCTTCGCTTTTGGGGAGAAGTCATGGCGTCCATCTTTACATACAGTCTACGGGTCCACAGTTTGATACGTACTGTAAGGGTAACGCTGCAACACCAACCAAATCTTGAAACAGGGTTCATACGGCTTTTTAAGCACTTTTCAAAATACCTAAACCCAAAATTTCCAGATTATGGCAGCCTTTATCATCACATCTAAATTGATACTATGAATACCAAAAGGCAACAAACAAATAAGACGACAGAATAGTTTAATTTCAAATATTTAAAGATATATGGTTTAAATGATTATGTTGAAAATCAAGCCTATATTCCAACTAACCTTGAAAACACAATGTTTAAACCTAAGCATTTTCCAAACTGTCACGACTTTGTACGAACCCTGTTGGTATCCAGGAGCCCAGGGTTTGGTTTCTGGTTCGGGGGCCAAAAGTGCTAATATGCGTCACAACACACACACACAAATTGTTTTTGGGGCATTATGGCATCTATAAGTCTTGACACACAATTTGATCCAGTTAAAAATGTTTGTCTTGGACGCACAACACAACCCTGACTGCTGATGCCAGACACAGACAGCTGTCTGCTGTTCTCCCCTCTTTCTGCCTGCCTACCTCATGACTTCAGGGTTCACAGCCTGAATCCCCTCTACAACAGGAAATGAATAGGACAGTGCTCCTGCATTTATATTAATAACTTTATCAGTATTCACAAATCACAGCAGCCATCTCTCATTCATTTATAAATATGTCATCGGCATCATGGATGTGCGCGTGCTGCTGATGTCCTTGAGAGAAAGTTCTGGAAGCTATCGGCCTTCAGTGGTTCAATTATTCTTTTACTTTGGTTGGTTTTCTTTGATTTTACCCCCAAAAAGTTAAGTGGAAATTTGAAGTCATTTTGGAAAACACACACGCTGAGTTCAGTCATTGTGAAGGAAAATAATGTGTTGGGAAAGTTCACTTTTGTAATATAATTATTTGACCTTGAGCACTGTAGAGTGGCCCATTGTGCAGAACATTCCCTTTCACACCTGCTGTGATTTCAGAATCACACTCATGGAGCTTGAAAAGTGTTTTAGGGGCTGTAAGAGACAACATAACAATCTGGCCAGAAGACCTGCAGGTGTCTCTGTCTTTACTATTGTTTAATTACATTATTTTGTGTAGCAATGCAGTTATTATTGCAGATGCATTGGAACAGCCTGAATGCGACACAAATTATTTTTTATATTTAAACATTAATTGAATCACGCTGTGGGACAATGTCGCAAAGTACAACTTCCAGAAAGGTCCCTCAGGAAAGTGTTTTGGCTCTGGGGGAGTCGTGTAGAACGTATGCACGTATATTATATATTGTAGACACAAGAGACAAAATTCTCATGTTGAATATGTAATATAAAATAACTTCCACTTCACTTGATGCATTATACTGTTTGACAGATTCACGCACGGCATTCTGCATCGTTCAGTATCCTGCCGTGACTGTGCCATGTCTTTGCCTCTTATCGTCACCCAAAAGCAGCCAAAATATCAACGGAAATTTCAGGTAACAAAGTGGAAAATTCTACATTGCTTGCAAGCGTGCGAATGCACGTGCATTTGGTTTTTTTTTTATCTCTTTTATTGGAAATAAAAATTGGAAAGTGAAATGTAAATCTGGCTATTGTTTTTATATTCACAGTTAAGATGGCATCTATAGGCCGCACAGCTTCTGAATTAAAAAGACATAAAAATCACAATATGAACTGACTGCTTGTAGGTTAGTTGACAGCAGAATTTTAATGAGAGGAAAAAGCTTAAAAGAATGCTCATAAAATGTTGGACAGTGTTTTACTGTATTGCCCACCTTTTGGAAATTCTTTTATTTAACAGGGCGTCTTTATTGGAGAGAAAACCTGAGGGGATCCCAGAGAAACCAACAAACCATTAACACACTTTATTGTTCATTGCAGTATCTCGTAGCGTGGGCTCTAATCACCCTGTGAACGCATCCTGCTTGATCCGCCTGCCAGGGTTGTTGTTCAGCTGGTATAATCCTTCTCAAGGCCAAAATCCAAATTAATCAGGATTCATATTGGGGTTGTGTTACTCGAGCGGCCCAACTTAGGCCTCGGTCTCCTGTGACATTTCCAAATCTGTCAATCTGACATCTGATCAGCAGAGTCGAGCGCGAGCTTTCATCAACAGCGCCTTCTTCATGGCGTCTTGCTTCCTTCCTCCGCAGCTGTCGTGTTGTGCCCTGCTGATTATACTTGGGCCATCTCGCCGCGACCACTGACTCCTGATCTGCTTATTAACTGCTTGACATTTTAGTGGCATTTAGTAGAAGTTAAGGGTTAGCCACTCAAGAGGAACCATTCAGAAAGACATGAAAACTATGTCTTTTTTAATGAAAGAAAGATCCTGCTGCTGCTAAGTCTAATAGTTTGGGGTTTTTTAAATCAGGAATGAAAAATCCAGAGACAAAGAAATTAAATGCCCTTTATGTGTGTATACATATATACAAAAAATACAATTCCTGCAAAAAAAACCAACTAAATATCGCTTTTAGAGTGAGACAACTCAGAATGGAAGCAATACCTGGCCATGTTTGCCGCTTTGTCATGTTGATAATTCATTAATTGAATCTGATTAACTTCAAGCTGCCGTTATGCTTGAGGTATCATGGTAAGATTCATCCTTGTGCCTCGTTTGTGATTAATTACCTGCAATTAAACGGCAACACTGACTGATCAATTACATCATCGTCAAATATCTCAGTCATTTGTCAAAGTCCAAACTAATATTAGCAACTGCAAAAACATAATCTGTTATTAATTACAGAATGTAATAATTACACGTCAGGGCTGAATGAATATTTACCTCCAATCAATTCATTTCAAGACCACGAGACGGACTGCATTCAATAGCGTGTGTGTGTGTGTTTGATTGATCACAGGCCAACAAACTTTCATTTCAGCCAGTTTACTGTGTGAGCTGAGAACAGCAACTCGGGGGATTAGGACAGGAGTTAGTTTTCAGCTGTAGGGCGGCAGCACAGCTCTGATGCAAATGCAAGAGTCAAGCGTGCCATATCCATCTACTGCGTATCGCCAGAAATCAATCAGACCTGCAGACCAGGATTCATTTGTGGTTTTCCTCCTCATTTCGTATGGTTCTGTATGTAGTGTGAAGTGTGTGGTGAGCTTTCCATTACAGACTTAATCATCCTGCACTCAGGTATGTTTCTCAAAATGTGAACACCTTGATTGACTGAGCTTGTCAGCAACGGATGATTAGAATATTACACGTGATAATAAGCAGCATCAAATCATTGCATAAATTCTACTGTATATTAGACTAAATGTTAGTATTGTTATATGTATTCAGATTCAGAGTAACATGCAAACTATATATAGTTACGTCTCCAGCAGCGTGTGTGTACTTTGACTGCTGTCGGTGTGTGTGTGCAACCATCCACCCAACAACAAATTAATTTATACATATAAAAATTAAAATGTAAATCCATCTAACAGCATGAAGGGGCTGGTCACCCAGAGAGGCTCGGCTCCATTTAACACACCATGTGGGGAAGCAGTCACCCTGCCACAGTGCCCTTAGGCAACACATATGTCCTCCAAGCAGAATTCATTTTCATAACTCAGTTCCTAGTGGCTACTCATGGTATCATTTCCACCTCATAATGTTCACTATGAAGAGCACATTTAAAAAGTTGCACTGATCATTTTGTGACTTGTTTGGAAGAAAACTGACATGACGAACACAAAGCCACCATTAAATAAATGAAAACTGTCTCAACTGTTTCACCATTTGCACCGCTGTCTCTGCTGGTTGCCTGAAGGTTTGTGATGCTGAGCACGTAGCTGCAGCGTCGCCGGTTCGAGTCCGACCTGAGACCTTTGTTACATGTCGTCGCCCCTCACCCCCCTCCCCTTTAACTTCCTGTCAGCTCTCTGCTGTCACAGTGTAGTAAAACGCCCCCATACTCCCACAGAAAATTAGCTAAAAAAACAAGAGTGTCGAAAGTGCCTCGCCGTCGACACCCATCACTGTCTAATGATGTCAGTTAGCACACCTGTTGCTAACTTAGTTAGCGTGCCTTCTCAAGTGGGTCCGTAATGAGAGAGAAGTGAGCCCAAAAGTGCAGAGACTTCGCAGAGACTCGTGTCCTCGTGGATCCACCAGTCCTGGCTTCATGCCACGACGAACCACAGTCAGACGGCAGTTAATGATGAGGGTGTTTGTTAAAAAGCAAATTCAATTGCACTTTTATCACAAAAAATGTATCACTTCAGATATTTGTTCATCAACCCAGTTGCACCTCTACTGACAACATTTACAGCATCACAACTGAAACTTTGCGAGAGTGTGCAACAGAATGCACCTCCACCTTCTTCCACAACCACCTGCAGCCAGATCCCAGATCAGCCCCCACCCCCCCTGCAGCAGCAGCTGACCATGCAACCTCTGACCTGGTGGGCAGCTGCAGCCTGGACTGGTCCAATTAACATCAGCCAATAAGAACGTTCCGGTTAATTCAAGCAATTAAGCCACTGGTGCTCCCACGGACTCAACGGACAACTTCTCGCGCACGCGCGCACTCAAGCAAAACATCTTCCCCGCGAGCCTCGTCAGCCTCCAGCTGAGGTCATCCATCTCCATAAAAGTCCTCACCTTGAGCAGCGCGCCGGTCGCTCCTGTCCGCCGCGTCTCGCTTGAACGGGAGACCAGATGCTCTGCTGCGCCCCGTGATCCGCCGCGGTCTGTCCTCCTCCTCCTCCTCCTCCTCCTCCTCCTCCTCCAGCAGGTGTAGGAGTGTGTGTGTGTGCGCGCGTGTGTGAGAGTGTGTATGGAAAGAGAGAGGGAGAGGCAGCGCGTGGGTTACCGGGGGGGAGCGCGATCCTGCCGGAATCTGGATGTAGTCTGGAGGATAAAGGAGAGGGAGGGGTGTCGTTATGAGGGCTGCTCTCTCTCTCTCTCTCTCTCTCTCTCTCTCTCTCTCTTTAACCCTTGGTGAATAAAAAATGACCATTCTTCATGGAGTGAATTATAGTATTTATTATGTATTTATTTATTGGCTATTTCAATTAGACATTTGCATATTTCAGTTGATCAGTAAGTACAATTTAAAAAGTGACATTTTTGTAAAAAATGTATGTATTTGTCACTTTGGCACCACTTACTGTAAAAACAGTGTCTGACATTACCTTTAATTTGAAATGTAATGACCTCTCCTAAATATCTCTGCTGATTTCTTTTTCTTTCTCTCTCTGATACTCTTCCTCCCGATATCATTTTCTAATTTCTTTAATTCTGTTCATTTATCACCACAGCCATAATAAAAAAAAAAAGCCATCCTTCTTGAACTTCCTCTTCATCTCCTTCCTCCACTTCTTTCCTCCCTCCTTTCCTGCTGCCTTTCTGTGGTGGACAAATACGTTAAACCAAACAATCTGCATTTGACATCATGCCCTCTGTTGAAATTTGGCAAAAAACTTGTGCTGTGCAATAAAACAATTCAACTTTAGTAGATTTTAGGGTAACCATTGTGTGTCGGTGTGTAAAGGGTGGGGGGTGCGAGAGGAGGACAATATGTGCCAAATGAAAGAAATGTACGGCAGCATTAACTGGAAATGTCCGATTGTCCTATTACTGTGTTGAAGACAATTCTGTGGGACTGCTGTTTTGATTTTTAGGAAATTATTTAATATATATATATATATATATATATGAGATATAAGTAGCAGAGTAAAGATGCCAGACACATACAGGTGGAGGAGCTGGTTATCAGGACAGGACTAAACACATATATGCTCAGAGGAATCGCTGCCTCAACTCTTCCTTAACTTCTGGACCTTTTTTAGATGTTCAAAGTCACTCTGTGACACCAGGAAAATGCACTTTTTTGATATATTTACTGTGTGAGATTCATCCCATAATGAGCACTATTTAAGAGTCAAACAGCTTAAGCAGCCGCTCAGACGTTCCAGCATCATTTCTTAGCTCCGCTCCACCTTTTCTCGTGTTACTCGTAACCCAGCATAACCTCTGCCACACCATTTTCATATTAGAGGACGTTTGAACTAAAGTGTAAAAATGTGAATCTTTATTGTATCTGTGGAATTTATGTTATACATTCCAAGAGTTGGACTTCCAGAATAGTTATGGCCACATAGGACTCACTTTTGAACACCACTAAGTAACATGCGGGGAAAACCAGTATTCTACCAGTATTCTTCTTTATTGGACATTAAACAGTACAAACCTGATATTCATGCTAAGAAAGCACCTTTGCAATAGGTGTCAAAAAGGAGAACAGAAGGAGGACGGCAGGATTGATTGAAAAGATGTAACGACATTTAAAACACACAGCAGACGATGGTCGGTGATGATGTTGGGCTGTTCAGAGTCGTCCCGCAAACTCACTGGCAACATTTTTTGTACTTATTGTGATGATTTATTGTGATAGTGTTTATTATTGTACAGTTTGTTTCGCTCAAATCTTATCTTATTTGATCTTATTTTACTTATTTTATATTTCTTCACATTTCAATGCGCCAATTCACCAAAGCAAATTGTGAAAACCTACTTGGCAACAAACCTGATTCTGCTTCTGATGTTGATTATGACTGAGGCAAAAGTGATTAATATGTGTTTTGGCTGCCAGCACAGTTCAAACACGGTCCAAACATAAAAGAACGTGGTACCAAACCCGCCGGGGAACTGGCCTGTCAAATGCACATTAAAAACACTTTGACGGTGACAAAGAAAGACCTCCTTTAGCATTTTAGTTTTATGTCCAGCCTCAGAAAGGCCTCTGCAAAAAAACATCTTTTAAATTTGACCTGGTGCAAAAGTGATGTTGCAGCTTTTTTTTTTTTTTGTCTCAGGATTTAAATGCTCACTGCTCGTGGCTTCAGCTCAGGGCCTTTCTTTTAGTAGTGGGGTGTCAGAACGTTTTCACAATATCCAATATCACCTCCCGGCTGCGCACACACAGGCACAACACATGCCAGGGTCCATCTAAAATATGCTCCATTAATGCATGAAAGGCTGTGAAGTGAGAATTATGCGGTGGGATTCTCTGCGTCTTTCCTCTGGATGCTCCTCGGATGTGCAGCCGAGTTTGGGTTACCGTGAAGCTGAGCAAATTGAGCTCATTGTATGGTAAATGGATTTTATTGTTGTGTATCCGTGATTTGGACGGTGAGGAAATGAGCTCGTTTTGCAAATGTGCGGTCAACGATATTGAGCCAAACCATTTTGAGTGTGGAGGACGGGGGGGAGGTAATCAAGAACAAAAGTGTGAAGAAAGAGCAAAACAAGCAAAGGAAGAAGATCACGTTCTGACATCAAGACAAAAGTTCCTCTAAAAGTAGTTGTGTTTCCAGTTGGGATTTAGGGATTTAGAGCTTCCTTTGTTCTCAGGTTTTGTATCTTCACATGCTAATTCACATCCGAGTGGACAATAAAGGGTACAATCCTATTTACCTAATATTTGACCTTGCCTTTGAAATATGCATTTTATATGTTATACAACATTTGCAAGTAGAAAACAGATCATTTGACTGTCTTCTGCACATAATCTGATATATAGTCAAAACAGTGGGATGGTGTGTCCATTTTAGCAAAGAATTGTGCTTTTCCGTGTCCTGCAGTGCTCAGAATCAGAAGGCGACTGTAGAGCAGATGTTTTTGGTCTCGGTCTAGAATGGATCCCTGCGCAGATTCAAATCTCAGCTTCAGTGTTGCTTTCAAACTCCCACAGATGTGGTGGCGTTGTCTTCTGACGGTCCGTGTTTAAACACACAGAGGCCATATCTGACGGGGGTTCACTCACTTTCCCTCGCCTTGTTTGTGACGCAAGCGTATGGAAATAAAAGAAATAGAAAACTGTTTTATGGCTTTATAGATTTGGATCAAATGAATAGTAATAATCTAATATTTGAAATCCCATAGGAATCCCAGCACAATCATCTGTCCAAGCTTTATCCGTCCCCAGTTTCATAAAAATCTATTCAATTAAAAAATGTATTATGGCGATGTGAATGAAATATAGGAAGTGATGAATCACCTGATGTTTGTTTAACTTTAATGTTTTGTTCACAGAACAGAATTCTGCCATCATGAATATATATATATATATATATATATATATATATATAATCTGGGTATTGACGTGTCAAAGATGTTTAATTACATGTTAGTTGATCTTAATAGACACTGCATAAATAATAAGGGGATAATAATGTAATATATGATTTCAACATGTAATAATTATATTTTATTGCGTATAAATAATACAAAATAATTAATAATATTAATAGGTTTGTTTAGATGTTATTCTGATTATTCACTGCATTGTTTCATTCATTTCTGTTTGCTATGCTGACAATTTTTAACATTTCATTTTACATTTACAAAATTCACAGATTTAATTAAAATTAAGTGGAAACTTTTCACACTGTCAGTGGATGAGAGATACAGTAGAGCAGTTGAATATAGGACAAGGGATGATAATCAAGATAACATTAATTTTTCACGTTAAAGTCATACTGATCGTATATTTTTACCTCCATAATCTCTTTGTCTTTCCCTGCTTCTCTTTTCCATCACAGAACACCCAATGACATAATTATTGATAGGAGCTTTTTTCTAAATACTAACAAATTAAAAGAATAACAACAACAATATTTAAATATATATATATATATATATGTGGCTTGATTTTTAACAGAAACATATCACATGCAGCAACAGACACGCAAACCTATACTATTAATTATCTTATTATCCTCTTGTAATATACAATATGTCCACATTGTAGTTGTCTTTGGATTAGATAATATAGGTCTTAATTAATTCAAGATCTCCATTATAAACCTCAATCTTATTTAACCTAAATAGTTTTATACTGCTGCTGCAACTAATAATGAAAATAATATCAGCGATAATAACAAACTGGCAGCATTTGATGTAAATTAATATGAACTCTAGGTTTTACTTTATGGAGCTAGACGTCGTAATTGGAATCCATGCAATATGAAATTATGGAAATTTAATATAACTTGATTAAGATTGGAAACTCTCATTGATCATTGAAAAGAAAGAACAACTCTCCTTTATGTCTCCCTGGTTCATCTTCATAATCCGCTCTGCTGGAAGACAATGGAGGTATAAAAAACACTCCCCAACCTCAATGTTTGGTCCTATTTTGCACCTGAGACTCAACCTGATATTATTTGACAGACATAAAGACGTCACGCAGACACGAAAGGGCATGTTGTGAGACGTGGAGCTGGTGAGCCTCGCCGGTGTGCTGGGAGTAAGGGAGATTTTTAATATTGTGTGGGTAGCACTGGGAGAGCAAATGGGTGCTGAGGAGGAGAAATTGCCAAGACGGGGTTTCATACAGTCAACGGAGAGTGGAAGTAATAGGTAGGATGTGCGCGTGTGTGCGTGTGCAGCCCAACTTTGAGGCTTTGCGTGTCTGTGTGTACTCACGCACTCACACGCATGTGGTTGCGTGCTAATGAAAAACTGTAACTCATAAGTAGACAAACACAAGCACGGACACACACATAGTTTTCCTGCAGAAAAAGGTATTTTGTGCATGCAGACACACACACACACACACACACACACACATGCACACACACTGGCAGAGTCCGTATGCACAGCAAGTGCTGCGTTTCTGTAATCAGCAGTAAGTGCACCACAGTGAGTCATTGACAATCTCTCCATCCATTTACCTACGAGCCTCAGCAGACTACAGCTGCCTGCTGTGTTTATTAAAAATATAACAGCCCTATTATACTCATTAGGTTATTTCTCGCACTGACACAGATAGTGAGAGCCGTACGCCCACTGAGCGGGGCGAAAATGACGCCATACCTTCCCAAAATGAACAAACTGATCCATTGCTTTGATACCGGTCCTTGATAAAAAGCTGAGTCCACGGCCTTCCATCTTTGATGGGATGTTCCTCCCTGGCTGCAGGCAGTCAATGTGGTTTTATCATTGTTGTCCAAAGGCTCTCATTGGCCAACCTCACTCAATGTTGTATATTCACTTCATATGTGGGTGGTAACACGGCGTGGGCTTCATCACTCCCTGCTTGTTCTTTCTGGAAGGATGGACGCTGTACTGTGCTGTACTGTGCTGTACTGTACTGCATTATACTCTACTGTACTGTACTGTACTGTACTGTACTGTACTGTACTCTACTGCACTGTACTGTACTGTACTGTACTGTGCTGTGCTCTACTCTACTGTGCTCTGCTGTACTGTACTGCATTATACTCTACTGTACTGTAGTGTACTGTACTCTACTGCACTCTACTGTACTGCACTCTAATGTACTGTACTGTGCTGCACTCTGCTGTGCTGTACTGTGCTTTGCTGTACTGTGCTGTACTCTACTGTGCTGTGCTTTGCTGTACTCAACTGTACTGCACTCTACTGTACTGTACTGTGCTGTACTCTACTGTGCTGTACTGCACTGTGCTGTGCTCTACTGTACTGGGCTGTACTCTGCTGTACTCTGTACTCTACATTGAGCTGTTACAGTCAGTTGACTTCCACATAGGCAACACCACACTGGACTTCACTGCGTGACTCACGAGTACCCTGTGAGAGTCATAACTGATCAGAATATGATGACTGCTGTGATCCATTATTCATCTTAACATCGAGATGAAGTGTTAGACCCTCACTAGGCTCAGACTCTGCCTGACCAAGGTGATTGCACAGCTCAGACCACTTTTCAGATCCAGGCAGTCTAAAGGCCTCTGCACACAGAGGACGTGACGAATCAACAACACGGAAATCAATCAGAACTCAGAACTGTTCATACTGGCAGCGATGCGAATTTCAGATAGGTAGATAGATAGATGTCTTAAGTCATATAATACAGAGCGATGAGACACAACATTACCCAACCGGTCGAGGCAGATGACGCCCACCCAGAGCCTGGTTCTGGTTCTGGTTCTGCCTGAGGTTTCTGCCTGTTAAAGGCAGTGTTTCCTTGCCACTGTCTCCTAGTGCTGCTCGTGGTGGAAATGTTGGGTCTATACATATAGAGTTGGTTTAGACTTGCTTTATATTAACAAGTGCTATGAGATAACTCTGTTATGATATGGAGCTATAGAAATAAAATTGAATTGAATTGAATTGAATTGAATTGAACATTCAGTAGGTCCATTGTCATTTTGTATTAATCTAATTTCTTCCCTTCATACTCATAACTCACTAATGATGATAAGTTTGATGGAATCGATTAAATCAATTAGGGATCAATGAGGCCTGTGGTCGGCGGTTCACCTGAATGACTTCCTCAAAGAATCAAACACCAAATACCGCAGTGTGTTGTCTATGACATATACGTAACCTCAGTGTGTAACTGCTCCTTACAATTACGATCATAGAGACAAAGTCGCTCTGTCTTTCTCCCTCCCTCTCACACACTCACACACACACACACACACGTGTCCGCCTGCTGTGCTTATTAAATAGTTGGGTTTGCTAAGTAGTGCGGGACCCAGTGGCCTATCTGCTGATAAAAAGAAAACAGCAGCCACACACACACACACACACTCTCTCTCTATGCTAAGTATTGAGGGACTGTGGAAGGCTCTCAGCTCATAAAGTGAAAATGTAACAAGGCAGACAACACTCCATGTAATAACTCTGACGATCACCCTGGCTTGCAGAACTGCACACGAGAGGGTTTGTGTGCGTGTGTGTGCGTGTGTGTGTGTGTGTGTGTGCGTGCGTGCAGTGCAAACGTGTGTGTAAGAGTTGATTGGCTGAGCGGGTTGGAAAGTGGCGGCGAGGGGGAGAGGGGGAGAGGCAGTCGTCTCACCTCAAACAGAGAAAATAAAGTAGGTTTTATGATTATTATTGGAATTCCCAATTCTGCTGCTACTAAGGCTAAATGAGCATGGCGTACAGCACACACACGCACACACACACACACACACAGCATGTCGATGTGACACACACTCACGTATTCGCAGTCCAATATTTTGAAAGTAAATGAGCATAGCTTATGACACACACACAATGTGTTTGTCACTCTTTCACCCTCTCTCTCTCTCTCTCTCTCACACACACACACACACACACACACACACACCAATATTTTGAGTGAAAATGAGCGCAGCTTATGACAAGCAGAAGAGACATTCACTGGAGACAATTACCATTCCTTAGTGTCTAAAGGACGCCACACACAGTCACACAAAAACAAATGTGCACACATATGGACTACCACACACACACACACACACACACACACACACACACACGCACACACACACACCACAATATCCCCCTCATTGTGCTGACAGGACTGTCCGTAGTGGGCCTTTGTTAGTTCTGGTTGGGCAGCCTTATTTATTGTGTGTGTGTGTGTGTGTGTGTGTGTGTGTGTGTGTGTCTGTGTGCAACCTTTGTGAATCTTGACAACTGACTTTCACAACCCAGAAGCCTGTTGTATTCTGGCCAATTTATATTATTGCATTAGCTTTTAATAGTTAACAGCACGCATCTTCATTTTGGAATGAAGCTTATATTTCTTAAAATCACATCTTTCTCTTCCATCCTTCATGCATTTTATTGGTCTTCCTCCTTTTAAGGCAGCATTACAATCCAACACGATGCCACTTCATTAAATTCAAATGTAATTTTCATGAGAAAGCCCAAAAATCTACGATACAAGTCGCCCTTCCACTTCTGTGATTATTAACCATGTATTCATTCATTTTGATCATCTTTGAAATATAATACATTTTGTGCAAAGGGAATAGAACATGCACGTGTACTATGTGACAAATATATTTTGTGGCACAAATTTCATACAATACAATGAGTAGCTGCAATAGTAAAAGTAATTAATGCATCTAGTATTAAGAAAGAACATGTTCTATTAAGTAATAATTACTTATGTGAATTTATGGAAGAAGGACTGGAAGATGAAAACAGTGTAATCTCACTGCGCACCTACAAATATGCTTTTGTATTTATTCCACCTGTTTTACATCAAATAATAGAAGGCACTAAGGCCAGGTATTTAGAAAATAGAATTAATATCTGCCAAAAACAGGAGCCTATTTTGACTCCGCACAACAACGTTCAATATAAATCACCAGACTGCAGAAAAAGCAGACTATAATCTGGTGTTTTCCCGATTCCAGTGCATTTGATATTTTATTTATCATATGAACGAGATTTCACCACACACCATAATACGAGTCTGTGCGTATCAGTTTACTGATAATTGATGAAAACAATTCATTCTGCTTTTAGCCACGGACATTTTTTGGAAATGAGAAAATATTTGTGAATCTGACAGAAGCTCTTCATTTGTTTCTGAGCACAAGATCAAATCTGTGCGTATGAGCGGATCACCGCTCAAAAATCTCCACATCCGGAGAGGAAAGTACATTAAAATGTACTTTTTTATACTTAAAATAAAAAGGTACATGCAGTGTTGTTTGTACTATTTGTTTTAATGATCATTTCATCCCAAAGTCTTAAGATATGCTGGAAGTGGCAAATAGTAAGTAAGTGAGTAAATTTGAATTACCAGCCCAAATAAAAGACGGTGGTTATTGTTGTTGTTTTGTTTTGGTAATTACATTGCCTCTGGGGCTCATCTTTTATTCAAGGATTAGACATTTACATACAGCAGATGCTCTCTTTGAATGAACCAAACACGAGCTCCTGTTCCTTTAAAAGACCGATTTCTTGCTGCTTTCTATCCACAATGACGAGAGGAAATCAGCTCCAGCGCTGTCAGTCGAACCCATCTGACTGTTCTCTGACTTTCACGTCCTGAAGTCTTTACGATTTTAGATAAGACAGAATCATCTGACCAGCAGCCAAGAAATACATAATGTCATAACAGGCAGAACTGTAAACCCCCAAAATGTCTGGTGAAATTCATTGTGTGGTCGTAGAAATCGCTCCCAAGACTTTGACAGGAGTGTGTGAGTGAAAAACCAAATGAAGGAATGTGTGTTTTCAGATCAGTTATTCAGCAGACAGCTTTGGATTTAGGACTGAGAACGGCCGGTAATTATTTTATTTAATGGGAATCAACTGTGTTTAAAGTGTCACTATTTCACTTTTTGTACATTGATTTAAAAAAAAAAGCAAACAAAACAAGTATCAATGGGGTTTGTCTTATAATTAGGAGCTTATTATTTTGGGGGCTTACAGAGTCTATAGATGCCACAATTCTGGCCTAAATAAATGCATCTGGTATGTGAGCGGTCCACATTAAATACTATAAAACAACGTACGACGCCGCAGCTTCGTAGACCCCTCGTAACAACACAGTTACACGCTTCCACACGCCTAAAAATAAACGTTGGCTTCTTGAATCTGTATCACGTGTTACAGTATAGCTCCGCGTTTGTTAAATGATCGCAATAACATAGACACATTTTTACAATGAGAAAGAGATGAGTGCAGATGGACACTGACGTAATGATACCAGGAGAGAGAAAGATTCTTCACTTTATGAAGTGAAGACAAGAACTTGACTCTTGGACTTGAAGTATGCAGGAGGCTTCATTCCAAACGGCTTTGCATAGACGTTTATCAGAGAGGGAGAGAGAGAGAATTTAATCTTGTGTCTGTTGCTTACGTTTCCTTTCTTTTACATCATCACAGCAAGTTACAAGTCGTTAGGTTCCTCTGGTCATGTGGCCATTATAGAGAGTCATAGTGTGGAGTTCTGATTGCTTTTGTGCTGTTTTTCTTCCTTTTGCTGTTTTCAGTTTTCAGCTTTTTATTATTATTATTATGGAAGAGAGTGGATTTAAACCACCAGAAATGGGGACATTACCATACACGGTGTGTATGCAGCGTATATCCCTGTATTTGTGTGTGTGTGTGTATACAGTATATTATGCGACACCTTTGCGCACACACAAACACGCAGAACACATCATCTAATTACACAGAGGACAAGGTGTCAGGAGATGATACGTGGCTTAACAAACATTTGAGTTGTCGCTGAGTTTCACACACACACACACACACACACACACACACACACACACTCAGGCGTTGTGCGTTGACATGGCCTCTCATACCTAATTGTGCCTGGAACACCATGTCAGGAAATGATAGCTGATTTAACAAACGTTTAAATTATTCCCCGTGGCCTGAAAAAAGACTTTTGGCCGACAACACAGCGCCTTTCAGCCGAGCTCAGAACTGTGAATAAATCCATAGCAATGAGACACTTAGTGGAATTAACGTGTTGACTATTACTGCAGCAGATTGTATGGATGACAGAACAGCAGCAGCTCAAATCTGTTAGAATAACTCTGGAAGAACTTTATAAACACTGAAAGTTTTTTTTTTTTTTTTTTAAACAACAAGGTTAATGCGATTTTCTTTTTTAGGAAAGATTTCCCTCGGCTCTCCTTGAATACATTATTCACACCAGCTGCACTTTTGGAACTAATGTGGGCTTGAGCTGATATTAGGAGCTTAGTTAAACAGCAATTATAAAAAAGTGATAATAGTGATATTTCATCTGAAGTTATGTCGTTCATTTTCTCCTTAGAAGAAAACTCATTTAAAAAGCCACTCTTGGAAAATGTGAGGATTTACACGTGGACATTTCTTTGTTCATATTAACTCTTTTTATTCCTAAGATATGAACATTTTTGTTAATAACATTTAATTTTTTACGTGAACTTTGCAAAATTGTAAAATTGACCATTTTTCTTTAGGTGTTTTCTTCCTTTTTTTCTGCTTTAGGTTTGATTTTGATTTTTGATTCATTAAACCTCATGCACAGGCTGCCAGGTTACTTGAATGATTGCTTTTTTTGGTGTGTGACAGGAAATGATAACATGCAACAAAGGGACACGATTCAATGCACAACTGAAATTCTTGAGATATGCATGATCATTTTAATAAAATAAACTGAGATCAGATTCTCGTTGTAAAGTTAAAAACTGCGTCAGCGTCCTGCCTGCTGATCCCATGTGTAACTGATTCATTAAGAGCAAAGTAAAGACACCTTAAATAAATTAACTTTAACTCCCACAGAGTCTGACTACCAACACAATATTTGACTTGTGCAACACCTTCTAGTTCGGTGACAGAGTTGTGTTGGCTGACACCGGGCTCACGCAGTGCTGTGTGCACACTATTTATTGTTCAGTGACAGCACATGGTGTTACTGTAGCAACCAGAGGACAAGCCCAACTGAGGATTGTTTACGTTCTCGGGAAGAAATGGCAGACCACAATAAAATGTTGGATAGTCTGTAGGAGGAAGAAACTCTGTGTTTAATGATTTGAGAGGACGTAGGAAGACAAAAAGCAAAGCTGGTATGTTCCCCTGATCAAATACTAGTTTGTTCATGAAGACACAAATGTCCAACACCTCAGAGCGTCTGTAATCTGATCCCTTCATTCGTACATCAGTCACCAGGACACACAGCAGGATGTGAGGCGGCAATTTGAGATCATCACTTTCTCAGGTAGCAGTCGTCCAGGCTAGGAAAATGTGGAGAAGACAGATGAAAACATCCAAATATAATGGGTTTACTTCACATCAGCAGTTTGAACATTACTCTAGATTGTAGGTTCCAAACACAAATCTCTTGTGTTTTCACCACACGTTAACAGTAATGGTATTATTTAGCATGCAGCATACGGTCACTGTAAAACTGCGGTAACACAATTGGACAGCTTTTGTTTCTCATTCGGCAAAACAATTAAAAAGAGCGTGAATATGACAGAAGAGAGTGAATATAATAATAATACATTTTATACTGATTTTTAACAATATGTAGTTCTAACAAAAACATATGTAGTTAACTTAATTGTTACAGGACAAGTAGCATGAAATAATTCATTTATATAGATGCAATATCTTTGTATATTATACATCAAACCTAAATATGGTATGCTTAAATGCACACAAAAGATGAAATAAATAGGTTTAAGCAACATCACGTGTATTATAGTTCATATATAGTTTAAAATGTGCGATGTGCACCATGTTTTAAAATATGTTTGCTAATTGCACTACAGAATGCTGGTTAGAAAATGAATAACTTAATGTAAAGTCGACTGTAAGGCTTCAATATGTGGTAGCTGATTCTACGGCAAGTAATTTAGTGGAATGATTGGTGTAGGGTTGGAAAATCATTAAGATATACGATTAATGACTTAATTACTTTCTGTTATATATATATTCAAGATATTCTCACTTAATATGGCATAGAATTCTGTGTTCGATTGTTGTTGTTAAATGTTGTGTTAAACTGACAGAGGTCTTTGGTCAGACGAGGGTCACGTGACACTTGTATGTTGTGTCAGAACACGCAGCAAAACAAGACGAGTCCTAGTTTTTAGGGCAACTCATGTGTCCTTATGTCTTTGCTACACTGTGGCTTAAAGCCACAACGTTTTTATTGATCTGTAAGGTTACAAATGCTTTGGTTGCCTAGAGAAGAAGCAGTTCGCAGCGTAGTCGTGTTGTTAAAATAGAACAACTATCAACTTTATTGTCAGCATGAAAAGCATCACTATGTAAAACAGTGCAGGTTGTATTGTCAGCCTTATTTTGGTGATTAACACACCAGTAGACTCTGGGTCTCCGTCACAGGGCTAGTTATTGAGCTCCACCCACGTCTTCCTGCATAATGTGACATAACATATCATAACGTGACACTGATGTACTACTGACTTACTTGAACTGAATATGAATACAATTATATGATCTCTCCCTGCAGTTTCTTCTTTAGCTGTATAACTGCATTGTTTTGCCATCCAAAACATTTCACTGATGGATCGCTTTGCAATTTCAGCTATATTATAATACAAGTCCTGTTGATGCAGTTTTTATGTTTCAGCATGTCATCGCATCTAAACTTTTGCCCAAAAAGACACAAATGACCGTTGGAGAGCACCGGCGGCAGGCAGACATACAGGATCTTACAATAACTATGTTAGTTACGTTAGTTAAGTTACATTAGTAAGTAACGTAACTTAACTTACGTAACTTAAAATAAAATAAATCAGCATTGACTTTTGGTTTCACACAGGATGTAAACAGTGGTCTCCTGGGTTACAGTCCTATGTTTGACTCATCCATCCACCCCGACTCTTTATACTACCTCACCTGGCTTCCACCTTTGACCCCGTCGTAATTGCGACAGCCAGTAGAGGTCGCCACCTAACAATAAATGTAAATATGAGTCGTAATAGGCGCAGACAACCTATACGGCCATGTTTTTGGGAGCGCCGTATGGTTTAATCACAAGAAATTACAATTATATTACAATAATGACAACACGGCCTACTGTTTATGTTGTTTTAATTTTAGCTTAGAATATTTTCGATTTTTGAGCTGTTTTAAATCCTCCAGACTTTTCAGTGTATTTTTGTGTCTGTTGAAAATCTGCAAACACTCAAGTCGTGCAATTTATGCACACTGTGCAGAGAGGCAGTGCGCATGCATGGCATGTACTGTGTTTGTCTGTGTGTGTGGGTTGCTGTGTGGTGAGCAGAGCTTGTTACACTCTGACAGGGCGAGACCATTGGAGTGAAATGCATGATGGGATTCTGTGATGAGCAGGAAGACTTTGAATAAACCTGGTTCATTGCGACCCACCCCGCTGTGTGTGCATATATGTGCGTGTGTGTGTTTGTGCTATGTTCACTGAAGCTTTTTATTGAAGCCCTCATGAATCTTTTTCCTTCTCAAATATTCAGTCCTTCTCTCACTCCGTCCTGCTCCCTCCCTTCACAGCTTCATCTTTTACTTGCTTCAGACAACACTCGTTCCCTCTCATTTCCAAATCCCTCTCCGCCACTGTCTCCATCATTCTCTGACTTGGTTTGTCATTCTTTCTTACTTTCAGATTTTTTACTTTTTTTTGTGAGGGGGTGCAATCACTGCTTAATTTTGGGGAAGTGCAATGAGATAAAGGTGGCTCAGGTAAACAGAATGTCCTCACTCCAGCTTAATGTTTGAAGAGATGGTTATGTATATTCATGATGCACAGCTCCGTGTGCGGCCACTGAGCTTGGAATAGATAAACCTGGCATGTTTTGTTTCTGCACAGCATGGATTTTCTTTATGTTGCACTTATCTTATCATTTATTTAAACCATTTTTTCCTCTCAAAATCAAACGGATGTGATGTGATTCACACTTTCTCTAAAGTATCACGCGTGTCTCCTACAAATTACTTCAGTTACTAATAGCTTGCAACAGCAAAATGTTTTGACATATATAAATGTCATATCTGCTAAATGTTCACTGGCCGCTTGCAGCACGATTAGCTTCTGTTATGGTGGTGTTTAGGTACAACACTTGGCTGAGGTAAGAAGATATCATGGTCTTGGTTAGATATTTAAAAAATAGGAAGAGTGACATGAAGCATGAGACATGTCTTCATTTTATCAACATTTATTCAAAACCGCAATCCTTCCCTAACCTTAACCACATGTGGGACTGAGGATCTTAGAGTCTGGCACTTTGTACCCCTCATACCCCATCTGAGTATCTCCACCCATGGCCTGAGAACTAATTTGGCGAGGGTGCACTATTTTCTGTTTGCAAGGACCGGACTCGCTAGCATTATGTCAAAGCACAGGCAAACACAGCAACAAGCCAATACAAGAGGCTGCAAGGCCTCGGAGGACAGAAGAGCTGTGTGGACAGAGTTTACAGCTACGGTGTCTGCAAGATGAACTTTATCTCATCAACTCTCTTAAAATTAGCATGAAATGAGACATGGGGTGTGGATGTCTCCGCAGTTTCTCGCTTTATAGACATTCACGTTTATGGCTTGTGATGCAAACTGATGCAGCTCGCTCATTATACTGTTTATCTTGCTTCGCCAAACCTTCTTGCTTATTAGTAAAGCACTAGGTCATGATTACGGACGTGTCAGTATCTTATTACTTTATATTAAACTGAGTAACATCTGAGTGTAACAACCGTGTAAAGTTTTCACAGGCCAGATAACAAAAAATGGGATAACTTTCCTCAAATGCTTAGAAGAGATTTATTTTCTTTTACTCCATGCTGTAGGCATAGGTTAGCAGGGAGCGTGACTGGTCAGATAAATGCCCCAGTAATTTGACTTTTACCTTCATTTTTGTATCCAGTGTTATTACTGATCTTGGTGTTTATGGAAAACACATCTGCATCTGAACAGTCAGCTGGCAGACTGCTGGAGAGAAGCACAGTCGGCTCACAGCTTTCTATCAGAACTCTGCTATAGTTACTATATCATGTGATGTCGGTTGTTGTCCTCTTCATCTATTATATCTGGTTTTTAGTCTTGTTTTTATTTTAACTTATATTGTTAAAGCTTAAATTCTATTTTATAAAATTTTAATCTCCTTCATTATCTCACATGCACTGGTTCATAATCATTTTATTTAACGTTTTTCCTTGTTTCTGTTGTCTTTCTGTTCTACACATGTTCTGTCTTATTGTCTTATCATCTGTGAGGCACTTACCTGTATGAAAGGTGCTGTACAAATAAAGTTTGATTGATTGATTGATTCATAGTCAGTCAGCAGATGTGACGTGCGTTACTCCATATTTAACCTAAGCATTTTTATAATCAGTTGGATTAGATTCCTCTACTTATTTTAGCTCTAGCATTGTGGAAGATTAGAAGTTTTTGGTCAACCTTTTATCATTGGAATCTTCCCGCCCTGTCCATGAGACACCAACATACTGTATATTGGCTGTGATGAGTGCCTTCTATAGCTGTTCCAGGTTTGCCCTGTGTGTCAGGGGGTTTCAGACGTGCAGATAAGAAGGTTAGGCACATTCCTCTCTGCTCACATTGTCACTTCTCCAAAAAATGGAGTAGTCAGCCTATTATTGGAAGTGCTTCTGCCAGGAACCTCCAACTCTCAGCTGGCGCCTCCTTCTTAACGTAAACAAATGTAGTGAATAATTTAATATAGCACATCATGATGCAAAGGTTTATACCAAACCTGGAGAGAAAATATCCCCCCAGAAGCATTACTGAAAAGAGAGAATAGTGTAAAACAGCAAAGTGTTTATCCGGTTTCTTTTTCGGACCTCAGATCTTCAGGGCATTGCAGTTTCGGCGCAGGACGGCATGTTGGAGCAGCTTAGGCAACAGCGGAATGTTACCCTACAAGGTGACTTGAGGGTCGACTCACCAGGTACGTTACATATTATAAAAAGGTTTTCTGTTTAGTGAAGGGGCTATTAGGAAATAAATACGTCATAAAATGATATATGAAATGTAATAAATCAGTACCTTGGAATTATAAGGTTCCATCTGCGTTCTGAGCGATTTTCAGACATCGAGCTTCAATGTTTTTACATAGAAAACAAAAAGGTTCTATCACTATCAACTATTGGGAATGGACCTCACATAATGTTAATAATGCCCTGCGATTGACTGGCGACCAGTCCAGGGTGTTTCCCTGCCTCTCGCCCAATGTGAGCTGGGATTGGCTCCAGCTGTTGTTGTCCCCCCAGTGTTTGCATCCACAACACACTTCAAGGGACAAGAACACTGGTTGACAGCAGGCGGGGTCACATAATTTGCACTGGAAGTATTTTTCACTACCTCTTACACACATGTAAGCTATTATAATATTTTAAACACTGAGAATTTATGGTAAAACATTTAACCTTTTTTAAAAAGACCCTTCGACATATCGGAGAAGTTGTTGACCACTAAGACGGTTGTGAAAGACGCGGAAAAGCTGAGCCCTCACTACCTGACCTCAGCACTGGAGGCTTGTCACGGCGTCATAAAGCGTTTTGCACCCAAGAATGTCATCTTTCCTTTTCTTGGCATGTTATGCATGTAAATAAGCCATCAGTGTGTACAGTGTGCTCTCCATCCAAGACTCTACCTGGCAGTCCTGCTGTCCCCAAGCAACAAGGAGAATATACAGACAGGCCGGTGAAAGCAGAACCAACCGTCCGTGAGTTTTGCAAGCTTTTGTTTAAAATCACAGGAGTGATGAAAACTTGCAAAACAACAAGCAAAAAATAAATAAAGGAACAGTGGCCTTTAATAATAATAATAATAATAATAATTGGACCCTAAGGTCGTTTAATGGTCAGTCATGATACACGTGCAGAGAACAGCTCAAACACACACATACACACGTTGAAATGTCTCCTCTGCTTTTGACCCATCCGGCCATCCTTCTTCTGAGGGGAGCTGGAGCAGCGGTCAGCCTTCTGTGGTGACCGGGGACCAGGTCCAGTGCACATCCCTGTCCTGTCTTGGTCAGAGACAGGTCAGGATAGATGCACAACCGGGGGGCAACTTAGGGTTCAGTGTCTTGTCACTTCGACATGTGGACAGGAGCAGCTGGAATCGGAACACCAACCCCCGGGATGACAGTAAGATAACAACAGCTCTAATTCCGGATCCACAGCTACCTGACATAAATGACCATTGAAATGACCTTCGTAATAAATAATTCAAATAGTCTACATAATAAACATGTGCAACACTGCAACGTTATCTTTGAGGTTTTCCAGGACCCTATCACATATGTGGATGATGTTTCATGTTTTTTGAAACAATACCTTTTTCAATCAGGACTGCCGTACAGGGTGTTTCAAACGTTGTGTGGTATTTGCTATAGCAGTCTTTGAGTTCTAACAGTCTATAATATGACACTTAAGCATATTTTATTATTAAAATAATAACTGGCAATTTATAGGCATAGAAACAACTTACTGCTCTATTCCTCTTACATGTAAAGGGCCCATAGTCTGCTCTATAGATGTTGAATGCATTGTATAGGGAAAACAAATTCAAACACACAGGTTCGAGGCCAGGATGATCCACCAAGCATTATGGCTGGTTTTGAAGCTGCTGCAATCTTATTGTAACCTAGTAAATTTGAAAGGGTAAATGACATTGGAATATAGAAATTATAATAACTGCATAATTGCAATTCCATCCACCAAGCGTCCAAGTTGCCTGTGGTATCTCCCTGCAGCAGACTTCCTCAGGCTCCGTAGGCATTGTTGCACAATTGTCACAAATACACCTCTGGCAGGAAAGATATTTCAAAAGTGACAACATTGCAGTTGTAGGATATTTGAATGTTTTGTTTCTATTTACAATATTAAAAAGTCAAATTGTAGTGCTGTCCTAGTTTTTCTTTTCGTTGTTATTAATAACAGCATAGGTCAGACAATCCTACAACCCCTTGCTGGCTGTTACCTACATTTGGCCTTGAGTTTGTGATGATATACTGCTCCATGCTAATGATGTTTGCATTACTTGCATGTAGCTGTACAGACATTCAAAAACACACAATGAAGTGACATAAAGTTAATAACTAACCATTCAGAAACGTCCTGTTGTAGCCGTGATTCTCGACCTTGTTCAGGGTCCTCTTCTTGCTCGGGGGTCGGACTCTGGTTCAAACATATATGGTTGCGCCACTATGGTTCATGCGTTACCAAGGTAGCAGGAGATGCACACACACTGGCCTAGCATAGTGGCTCATTATCATTTAGCATGCACTGAACAGGGCTGTTTAGACAGCGTGAGAAGGCTGCTGTGCTGCTTGATCCCTGTTATATTTAAACCAAAGCATGTCACAGACATTAAATTAAGACCACAGGGAACTGTGTTAACTTTTGGAAAGGGGGTATAATATGTCGCCTTTAAGTTTGTTGGGACGCATAACAAGGGCGCCATTTTATTGAAATTTTAGCACGTTCAATTTCATTAACCATTGATACTGTCTTGGTCTAGATCATATACAGAAAATCAAATTGCCAGGATGATGGACTGTGACTGAATGGATATAACCTAATAATAATGCCAATGATAATTTCTGCACAATACATCTGCAGAATACACACTAATTCATCAATAGCTCTTCCTGATCCCACTTCCATTTTATATTTAGTAAAAGAGTAAACAGGAATTATTGAGTGATTAGTTGAGCAGCCAGACAACAAGGAAGATGCTGGCATCTGTGACGTTTGTGTGTGTCACAGAGACATTTTAAAAGGCAGCTGTACAATAAAACCCATTCTCTTTCTTACAAATCCATTCATCCATCCATCAGTTGTCTGAACATCACTGTCAGGGTCACCGACGGATGGGCGGATGTAGAATGTAGAATTCCATCTGGTGTTTTAAAATCAGCCCTGAACCTGAGGCCGATGCTGATATAGAGTCAACCAGTTGGGACCTGTCGACGTCATGAAATGTATATAACAAAAGACTGTGTCTCCTGACCCACACGCTGTGTAGCCACGAGGCAACGCCCCCTACAGGTGTTGTTCCCTCGCTCCTCTGTTGCAGTCTTTGAATCTACTGGCAGAGAGGCTTCTGGCAGAGTTTGACGGTGGAGTTACACTTTAAATCCCCTGAACATATAGTTTCAAATCTTAAATATATATTAAATATATTATATAATTATAATATATATATTAAATATTTAAGTAAGTTAAAGTTCAGACAAAAACACATTGTTATTTATTGAAACTGTAACACTTTAAAAACTTATACTTCCTGCCAGTGGAAGACGTAACAAAATAATTCAATTCAATTCATTGATCCATAATTGATTTAATCGATTCCATCAAACTTATCATCATTAGTGAGTTATGAGTATGAAGGGAAGAAATTAGATTAATACAAAATGACAATGGACTTGCTGAATGTTCAATTCAATTCAATTCAGTTTTATTTCTATAGCTCTATATCATAACAGAGTTATCTCATAGCACTTGTTAATATAGAGCAAGTCTAGACCAGCTCTATATGTATAGACCCAACAATTCCAACATGAGCAGCACCAGGATACAGTGGCAAGGAAACACTGCCTTTAACAGGCAGAAACCTCAGGCAGAACCAGAACCAGAACCAGAACCAGAACCAGAACCAGAACCAGAACCAGAACCAGAACCAGGCTCTGGGTGGGCGTCATCTGCCTCGACCGGTTGGGTAGTTTCTCTTTGCCCAATCCACCCACCCAGGTCCTCCTCTC
>JAVQJF010006039.1:0-36840 GCA_036023855.1 Gadopsis marmoratus
TTCTCTCTCTACCCAACCGGTCGAGGCAGATGACGCCCACCCTTGCCACTGTCTCCTAGTGCTGCTCATGGTGGAAATGTTGGGTCTATACATATAGAGTTGGTCTAGACTTGCTCTATGAGATAACTCTGTTATGATATAGCGCTATATAAATAAAATGTAATTAATTAATGACACTTCCCTAGAATATATTTTAACATTTCCCATGATTGCCACTTGTGGTCACAGTTGTTGCTGCTAGAAATCAATGTAACATAATAGTTTGCGCTGAATGAACAGCCTACAATGATTTTTAGGAAATTGTGTGCTTCCAGCAACAGCTTGGGAAAATCCTTGACAATATGACAATGCTTGCATAGACAAAGCCAGGTCAATAAGAGATGGTTTTTCCCAGTTTGGTGTGGGAGAACTGGACTGGCCTGGAGAAGCGTGACTTTGACCTCCTCCAACACCTTTGGGATGAACTGGAATTGGTAGCAAATCCCTGCAGGTCCCAAAATCTGGTGTGAAAGCTTCCCAGAAGGGTGGAGGCTGTATAGAACTTGATGATTAATGCCGATGATGGTGTTCCACATACCGTACATGTGCAAAAGGGTGTCCACACACTTTTAACCACAGTGTTATGTATATTCAGTGCTGTTACCATAGTTGGGGTTT
The DNA here is from genome assembly GCA_036023855.1 of Gadopsis marmoratus. NCBI lineage: Eukaryota > Metazoa > Chordata > Actinopteri > Centrarchiformes > Percichthyidae > Gadopsis > Gadopsis marmoratus. The sequence goes on from JAVQJF010006039.1 coordinate 658, forward strand.
CATCTAAATTTGGTTAGAGTTCAAATATATACAAATGTCAGGTGGAGCAAATTATTCTGGCCTACAACTGGATAAATGTTACTCAGTGGGTTGTTGTGGTGTTCTGTAGTTTAGTGCCCCCCAGTGTTGCAAAGGAGGGTCGGTGAAGTTCCACGAGTTGCCACAAGAGGGAGACAAACAACTCACATTTTCACTTTATCCCAGCAATATCATGGATAGTGTACCATGTCTCAGCTTCTCATGATTCTGAGCACCTCTAGCCACTTCTCATTCAAGCTGAATTATAAAGAGAATTCGACAGTTCAATCTCACCAAAAGGTCCGCATACTTGCTGGTTCTGGTGCTTTTGACTGCGTCACACGATGAGAACGTAGAACAAGTTGCATTGTCTTTGGCTGTCTCTAAGGTTAAGAATAAACTGTCCTGCTCAATTTTTCCAGGTCTGTGAAGGAACACGGGTGCTGCTATACTGTGGATAATGTGGACAGTGAGTCATAGTACACAATGACTCTAAAAGCCTTTTACAATAAATAACTCGCACACAAGAGTAAGAGGAGAGCTTTAATAAATGCATGAAAATCAGAACCTCATTGAGGATTTTCGCAGAGACATCCCACACAGGAATTTCATTTGATAATTTAGAATTATGTCCACATGGCTAAATCACAAAAATACAGTGTTAACAGCTGATCTAGCAAAGTACACATCTGAGCATGTAAGACCATGAAAAGATTCATTATAGATCAGTTCCGACATACATTTCTCTAATGTTTAGTCCTCTGCGAAAGGAGTCTTCTTCTGGGACAGAACCAGATCCTTGACTTGTGGCGTCAGGGCCATGAGCTGAGTGCGGACGCTCCTGGTCTCCTCATCCTGCTCCTCCACTTTATTGGCCTCGCCTTCCTCCTGCTTCCTGCTTTGACTCTGGCTCACCAGCTGCTTCACCACCAGGACCTGGTAGACAGACAACAGCTGCTGCTGCTCCTGCAACAACACATGGACGCGCGCAAACATTTCAGCAGCTTAACTCACCAAACGCTCCATTACACTGACACTGCAGCAGACGGCGACCAGCCACAGCTGCCGAGTCTGAAAACTGAAGACCACACTGAAGCAATGAACATGGCTATTATGACGGAGTTGAAGCTGCACTGTTGTAGGTTATCATGAAAATCCACACCTGTCTCTAGATCCCAAACTATGGTTGCCGCACAGGAAATCTCTAACGGAGATGGTGTATATTTGACCTTATTTGCTCCTGTCACTGGGACAAATTCTTCCCTATGAACAGTGACGAGGTGTAGAAAAGGTGGATCAACCTTGACTAAAATAAAACTGACCGCCCTGGAGCACAAAATAACCATATGACATGTTGATCAATGCCACTCGATCAATGATTATTGACTTTTGAATTTTATTTCTGGTCCAGACTGTATTTGGGAACAGCCTCTACCTGCATGTGTTTGAATCAAACCCAAAATAAATCTTAGCTTTAGCTGGATGACATTTCACAAATAGATGGGTTTTTTTTTTTTACACAATATGCCTGGTTGTTTTGGGGGATTTTCTCACTTTCTTCCTACCAACTTGGAATGCCCAAATCCCTCTGCGCTGCAGTCGCTGCCATGGCTGGTCGGGGTTTAATAGCATTTCATCAAATCCGAATGTGAAAAAAGAAACCGTACACTTTTGAGTGGCCTAACTAAAGTATTATTTTATCCTTCACATTTTCAAGTTCATATTAAAACAGGTTAATATTCGGCTTCAGCATTCTGAAACGCTCAGCGAAAACACAAAGAGAGAATTTCACACTACAACTAACAATAACTGTAAGGTACCGACCTCACTGAAGAGGCTGCTGAAGCCGAATATTAATCTCAGCTTTATCTCTAAAACAGACAGCTGCAGTTGAGTGCTTTGGTTGCATGCAGGAAATGCAATCTCAGAACCCATCGGCTATCATCTGACGGCGATTTACCTTTTTAGCACACGCGGAACCCAAGAGATTAGCGTTTTATTCGCTTCTTTTTCAAAGTTATCTGCATGCAAAGCATCGTCAGATGGGTTCCCAGAATGCTAATCTGACTGTGAACAATGACGAGTGCACGGAAGAGGAAGTCTTGGCTTCAATATCCGTACAGATACACGGAAGTATTGTTTTAAGACAGACTAGAGAAACGTTAACCCATCCTTAAAAATGGTCACACCCTGTACCTACTACTTCAAAATAAGACGAGCAGCAAAACGTATGTGAACCCTAGCTTCCCACCTGCAAACGTGGCCAGTGAAGGGAACAACAATATACTCAGCAAGCACAGACACGTTACAGAGTGTGTCAGTAAGTCAGCGAGTGTCGGACATACTGTGGGAATACGGCCTGTGAGGGTGCCGATGATCTGAGGCACGCAGCGTCCGGGAGCGTGCAGCATGCACTGGGTGCTGGCCTGAAACAGCAGCACACTGGTCAGGTGGAGGACCAGGGCTGGATCCTCCGTCTCCTTCAGCTGCTCAGCGAGAGCCTGACGGTGCAGGAAGAGGGCCTGTCTGTATGACACACATTCACAAACCTCAAAACTCCATAACTTCCAGTTCAAATAGAAAATGTTCTGGATTTGAACTTAATATAATATGCTTAATAATTATAACAACAACAAAAATAAAGAAAAATCCAAATTTATCTTTTCATTACCTCTCCTTTTTCTTGTCTCCCTTCTTCAGCATGAAGCCACATACCTCTGCACAGGTCTCTATATTGGTCAGGAAGTCTTCAATAGTCTGTGAAGAACAAGGAGTGAATATGTTTCCGTCACCGTATTTGAGTTACCGTGTCCACGAGGGTCCAGGTGGACCCGTATGTAGACGTCCAGCACGAAATGTGTGACTGGCCAGACAGTAAGTTTTGAAGAAAGGTTGTAGGTTGCCGTTACCTAAATTTATATTATACATCTTTCAAAGAATACAGAGACTCCTGGCGGTCGCACATTTGCCTTTTTCTTGTTGTTCACCCAAACATAAACACAGGAGCTTTTCTTGCTGTCAAGAGGTCGCCATTTTTCTTTCCTAATGCACATGCTTCTTCTTTCTTGATTTTTTACGGCGGTTGGTAACAACGTTACGGTGCGTTACCGCCAACCAACTGAAATGGAGCGTGTGGAACACAAGACCGACGGGGGCCCTCAAATGTGGAATCAATGGAGCAGCGTGCGTCTGGCAGAAGTCCTTTGCTTTCCGTGGACACAGTATGTCCAAGGCTTAAAGCGACCAGCTGATGATGTAACAGACAGGAAACGCACTTACTTTGCCGTTCAGGCAGTTGTGCAGCTTCATGAGAGGTGCCTTGGTCTCCTCTGGCAATTTGCCCAAAATCTTCACTCTGACCTGAGACAACGCAACAGAGACATTCGTGATGAAGTCCAAACTAACAAATCCCACGCTGCATTTAAAACAATGACACCGGGTCTTAATTAACTCTAACTTGAGTTAAATGTGATCTCAGCTCTTCCTGGAACTGAGAGGAGACGCAGAACAGACCAGGACGTTTTTGCTCACCTCACTGGTGATGGCGTTGGGATTCTCCACAGACATCATCAGGTCAGCAGCCAGGAAGTTGACCAGGATGTTGGTGACATCTGTGCACAGGGTCTTCAGGTCGTGCTTGGCAATGTGGACCTGGGTTTCATCTGCTCAATCAAAGCATTTCCATTAAGATAACTTATCCTGGGCTGTTATCCCTTTATTTAAAGATTAGCACAATAGCATGTGTGGCCATTTTGGCCCAAAGTTCACCTTGGTGAAACCTTTGGTTGTCAATGGAAAACGGTGGTCTTAGATCTCACTGTGACACAAGTCCACTTTAAACCTTTGAGGCAGCCTGCATTTAATTCATTAATTTTTAATACAGTTGCAAAATGCCAGGACTATGGCCAAATCTTGATGTTAGTTTGGCTTGCAAATACTTTCCCCATTTACTGTATATCTTATGCTGACATTCATTCATTCATTCATTCATTCATTATCCATACTGCTTATCCCGAAGGGTCGCAGGGGGGGGGCTGGAGCCAATCCCAGCTAACATTTGGGCGAGAGGCAGGGAAACACCCTGGACTGGTCGCCAGTCAATCGCAGGGCAGACAAACAGACATTTAGGGGACATTTAGGGGATTGCTTATGCTGACATATACCAGAAATTTGTTTCACAATCTGACATGCTGCAAATTAATATTGTACAGCAGCCAGGGTTGGATTAGACCCATCTTCCACACTATAAACATGCCAGATTGCTGTTATGTCAGTGGTATCATACATGTTTGGGGACAGTTTGAATGGAGAAAATAACCAACATACTGTAATTTCAAATAGTTAGATTTTTTTTTGACTGTGTCTAAAACTTTAACACACATCAAGTATCTGTAGATGATTGCATCCAAGAGAGTGTCAGTAATCATGTTTCCTTAAACTCATGTTTATGCTCATTCGTTTGTCTTCGTCTGCAGACAGGATGAAACATGGCCAATACTAGCCGACAGGAACAACGGAACCGAATTCCTGAGGCCCTCGCTGCACTTTCCTCCCGTAGATTGAGACGGACAAGGCGACTCGTTTTGTTTCCGGATCACTACCTCTACTTCTTCTACTCCGTTTACTGGCGGATTACAGCCATGTGTGAAGCGTAGGCTATACTGCCAACTTCTGACCAAACTACACTTTGCAATGAGTCTAGTTTATTTGCTCCAAACCACTGGATGGAAATGCACCAAATTCACATTTGTTATTTGCAACATTTAAAAAAAATTATTGAATGGCAACATGGCTAGTGAACCATAATAATAATAATAATCTTGATGGGACGTCCTGAGCCTTCGTACAGTAGAAAATGCATTTCCATTTGGAATAAATGTGTTTTTAGTCATTTGCCACCAACGTTCTCATCATTCTTTGGGTGATTTAAACAGGAAGCTGTAATTTTCTAGCTACTGGCAGCGCCTGCTTGCACTGTAGCTATGGATGTGCAGACAACAATCGACATCAACTGGATTACTTTTGATACTTAACAATTTATTTTCCACACTTGGAATGTGTGGAACCTCCGACATGTGGTATGCCCACTCAGTTTCCGGTTTATTAGGCAGAGCTCGGTAAAACTAATACAGGTGAGTACAACAGTCCTCCAATAAATCCCACCAGTTCAACAGCACCACAAACTGCAGCCACCAGAATGGCACCAGAACAGCTTCTTGAGGGTGGGATTTATTGCAGGACTGCTGTATTAAACTGCAATAGTTTTGGCTAAGTGGACCTAATAAACTGGAAACTGAGTTAAGACTTCGTCTTTGGTCAAACTGCTACGTCCAAGGTGCAATTAAACTTTCATGCTCACGGTGATTGTGAGGCAAGCTCTGAAGCACCTATTTTTAAAAGATGTGTTCTGATTTGAGTTATAACTCTGAGAAAAAGTTAAAAAAAAACTGAGTGAAACAAACATTTCAGAGGGTTTTTGGAGAATTCAGGTGCCAATCATTTGTAATTTTTGATTCAAACTTTAGTGAGCAGGATTTACCAGAGAAGAACTTGGTGCCCTTTTCAAAGAGTCGGATGTTGTTGTACAGGTTGGTGATCTCCTCCTGCAGATCCTTCATGCTCTTCCTCTTGTTGGCCCCTGATGGAGAGCTGGTGGAGGACATGAACACTGAACGCAGTACCTCCTGATAGGCTTTAGCCAGAGGCCTGCAGATACGTGAACAGTGAGAGAGTGGACTTCTTATTCTCAGTTGTGTTAGCAGAAGAAACTAACTTTAGACAGAAACCTGTGTATTACCTTACTAATTGCTCCGCCAGCTCAGAGAGGATTTCTTCGGGGCAGTCACTCACTCTCTCCTCTAAAACAGCTACGATCTCCACCTGGGCCATAAAGGGGGCTGTAGTCTGTTTGCTGCGATCTTGGCAAAGGTAAAACACAAGCTAATTAGTCTCACAGGGATGCTAAAGTTACCTTTGTCTTCCGTGAGAAAAAAAAGCTTAACAACCCAGGGGAGCGATTTCTAGCCAACCAGCCATTACGCTCTTGTTAAAGCAAAATGCCTCACTGAACAGGCGTAATGTGCATATAGCGACATTATGTCCTGTAAAGATAAAATAGCCTTGTGGCTGTGACTGTACTTTGCCGTGAAGGTCCGGTTTCCTCGTCGCTTTCCTCGTCTTTCCGCCCTTTCTTCTTGGTTTTACGAATCCGGATCTCTCTGGCGTTGCCTCCTCCTCCGCCTGCTTTCACACTACCACTGCCCTCTGGAAGACAAACGGTTAACAGATGATGGATAATCAGCACCCTTCTGTAAGTCTAACGTTCGGTCCCTGGAACTTCTTTTCAAGGAACTAAAAGCTTTCTTCAGCCCGTTGTTGTCCGCATTTCCACCGCAGTCTGAAGATTTTTAAAAACTGATATTTTGGGGGGGTAAAATAATGTCTCTGGAACTTAATTTAGACCCTGGTCCCTGCAGTGGAAGCAAACAGAGTACCTCTGAAGGTTGCTAGTCCCTGGGGAAAGTTCCCGCAGTGGAAATGATACGTGATTTCACAGATACGTGAAAGGACGTTTCCTCGTGCTGGCCTGGGTTAGTGTACTGCCAGAAATCTAACCGTCGTGATATTGACTGAAAACAGTCAGAAAGTCAGTTACAGGGTAGACTGCCCTCGCTCATCAGGTGGAGATGCGTTTTGCCTCAAATCCATGTGGTGTACGTATCAAACCAAAGAGCAGGCGTAAAATAGCACCGAATGACTTGGAAGGTTAAGGTGGAGAAAAGTTCAATTACCTCGTTCTAAATTCTTAAAATGACATCTCCTCCTCTCTCGTAAAAGAAAATACAGAATCTATAAATATGGAAATGTTTTTCATTTCAAAACGTTTATAACAGGCTGGACAAGATGTCTCCCACGTCACCTAAAAGTCCATTTTCAGAGGATGTGCACGGGAGGTTTCAAGGTTCCACATCACACCGGTGTAAGTCGCATACTGAACCACGACTGGCAGAGGTCACAAAATCATCTCATTTGAGGAGAGAAACTTTTGCCCTTCAGCAGACTATTGTGAAAACAAACTCTGCTACACCCCATCATACAGGCTTAATTACATTCCAGTATCTCCTAGACAACGCCTATAATAACTCCTGATGATATAATTACATTAATGTGACCTGCGACAGAATATGCATGAACAAATTAAAAATTATTCATTCATTTATGTTCAAGAAGCTTGTTTAATGACAAATATTTAACTAATAATATAATCCGTGCCTGTGGCTAAATTTGGCTGTCTGCGATTAGACCTGCGTCGATTAGTCGACTATTTTGATAATCAGCAAAAACAAAACTAATATTCATTGCTTCCAGCCTCTCAAATGTGAATATTCTCTGCTTTTCTCGGTCGTCTATGATCATAAACAGAATATATTTTGGTTGTAGATTGTTTGGTTTGACCAAAAAAAAACAACCTTTGGAGACATCAGCATGGGCTCTGGGAGCTTGTGATTGAGATTATTTTGCTATTTGCTGACCTTCTATAGACTATATGTTTAATGGATATAGAAAACAATCCGTAGGTGAATCAATAATAAAACTCAGAGCCTGTGTAGGTATTTTTCTGGGAAAGGGAAATCTTATGGGATGGTAGTTTGTGTTCAGTCTCAGGGTTATAGCTGGGGAGGATTCAACCAACCTGCAGCCTTCTTCCTGCGCTCAGCTTCCCTCTTTTCCTTTTTAGAAGGCGCAGAGCTCTCGGAGGTCTGCTTGAGGTCATCTTCAGTTATCAGAAACACTGGATTGTTCTTGACTTCCTGAGAACCAGCCACATCACAAAAATGATTGACATCTTACTAACTGGACTCTGCCCAGGGGTTTACGCTGACGTGTGACAGAGGCGGCGGTACCTTCTGAGCTTTCTGCTGCATGGCCTCATCGAACAAAGAGAGGCAGTTGCTGATGAACTTCTCACTGACGACGACTGTGCCTCCCAGCACTCTGGCAGAGGACTGGACATTAGTGTTTCTCATAGCCTGGTTGATCAACATCCCGATGTCTTCCATTGACAGGCAGCTGGGCAGAATTGGCTAAAAACAGCCAGAGGGAAAGTGAAAATGAGAAACAGAAGTAACTATTACTTTTAGCAATTTGTGTAAGGACGGGTAAAGACAGAGCCGCGTGAGCACCTGCGTGTCGGTCCATGTGTCAGAATTCACAGCTTCCTCCACAGAGGCCTCCACCTGGTCGACCAGAGCCTGGCCCACACACGCTGCTCTGAGGAACAGCAGCTTGCTGGACTTGAAGCGCTTCCTGATGTAGCTGGGGGGGTCAGGGATCCCCAGTCTGACCAGTGCGTCAAACTCTGCAGGAGGAAGACTTCATCGGTTACATTTAGACTGCAGCACACACATTACACTGCTACTCTAACCACACGATTCACACGTACAGATTCGGGCAGAAGAGGCTGCCGTTCACTGTGAATGGAACATCCAGGCTCGGTGCCATCTAGAGAAACTATAGTTTTAGATAATGCGTAACGCTCCAACAAAATCTCTCTTTATTGGATCGGTCTGGTGGGGAAAAGGAGCACCATTCAGGGAACTCGGTTACAGTCAAATCGGCTCCTGTATCGAGTTAGCAAGCCGCGAGGTTCCACAGCACGTTCAACCATCATCGACTCAGGCAGCAGCAGCAGACTGCGGCGCGTGTCCACGAGCAAGGCATCACAGCCCAGTCGTGCACAGACAAGCAGGGGGTTTTAGTGATTACTGGGGCATACAGAGACTTGGGGTCTTTTTTGGATGAAAAACAGCAATGCGATTTGTGACGTTTCTTTTGTGTTATTTTCTTTATACATTGTGGTAACAGTTATTAATTGTGCATATGTATTGGGAGGGGAAAATTATTAAAAAGACAAATCACTTTTCTATGGTGCTTAAATAACCCTAACAAGGTACAGTGAAGGCTCAGAACAGCTGAAAAACAGACAAACTGACAAACTGACTATCGTAGTGTTGTATGTCTGTGAATTGTATACTGGTTTTACTGCAGTCCAAGGCACATTTCCTCCGCAGGGTCATTAAAGTATATTCCAGTCTATTCTAAAATAAATCAGAGCAGCTAAGCAAATATGAATATGGTCAACCATCCACATGCTCTCTGCTTACATCTCAACTTGCTGTCCTCCAGGACAAGACATGCATGTAACCATTTGTCAATGTTTGAAGAAGCCTTTTTGCGAGCACAGCCCGAGAAGACAGGTCCTTAAAACATGGCTGTATTTGCAAGAAAGTTGGTTTGTTGAGTCCTAGGCTTGACTTGACTTTAACAGGTCATCTGACTGAATTAATTTATGAGAATAATGGAACTGAACAAAACTGCAGGCTTTCTATTCATGTTTTTTCTCAGTACTGTTGGTGTTGTGTGTATAACCTATAGGCAGTGCAGCGGATAGAGATGTCCATTTGGAAGTAGGTCAACGTTTTGTATTGTATGGAGATTTTTCAAGTGCATACACAGTCAGAAAAGGAAGGTTCAAAGCTGGGAGAAGAAGCCAGGTTGTAGCAGAAAAATAGTGTTATAATAATTTAAAAACCCATACCCAAATATCCGTTCTGCTGGAGGAAAGCGTCCACCCAGGCGTTCTGTGTTTTGGCGTAAATATCAGGGATGTACACAGCTTTGTCCTGTCGACCTCCAACCACACTTCCTTTTAGGCGTCCAGTATTCACCAGCTCCTCCAGGACAGCTGGCAACAGTACAATGTAACTAAGTACATATACTCAAGTGCTGTACTTGTACAATAAAAAAATAAAAAGCTGCTGGTGCTTAGGTATTTCCAGTTTATGCTACTTCGTATTCCACTACATTTCAACAGGAAACATTGTACTTTTTAACTCAGCTACATTTATTTAAATAGCTTTAGTTACTTTCCAGATTAAAACTTGATTCTTTCTTTTACACAAATAAAAATACAACACATTAAAGTACAACACAATGTAGTTAAAATTAACTCCATCTCGACCAACTTCCAACAGTAAAATGCTGCTTAGATGTTAATGTATCAGTATTAATAATGTTATTTATTTAAATCCGTCACAGGGTCCAATTTTCTGCAAAACGAGCCATTTTACTTTTAACACTTCAAGTAAATTTACATGATAATACTGTACTTTTACCCTAACTAGGATTTTAAATGCAGCACTTTTACTTGTAATGGAGTATTTTATGTGGTGGCATCGGTGCTTTTACTTCAAGGTATTATATGGAGTTGAACTGCAGTCAGCATCCTGTTGCTCACGAGCGAAAATCCTGTGCATCGGCCAAAACTGTGACGTGACATACACAAGACCGAATCATATTTAGTCATATTTAAATAATATATAAATCATATTTATAATAACGTTACTATCTGTAATATTCCTATATTTTATTTTGACCATTTGCTCCTTTATACTAACCAGCTTGCTGCAAATCACTTTTATCACCTAACGTTGAGAAGCAAGCAACGCCAGATCCGTGCCACGTAGCTAAGTTACAGCTCAAATCAAATCAAATTTTATTTATATAGCGCTATATTATAACAAAGTTATCTCATAGCACTTGTAAATATAGAGCAAGCAGCTGACGTTATCCACTTAATACGTTAGAAATGTGACTGCGTTAACAATCAAGCTACGTGCAGTTTGTGTTGGACTGTTGTGGTGGGTGACGGTGTCGCGCCTTACAGTACAGAAGATGCTCCTGAAATCCAAACGCTCCAATCATGCTGCTGACGGGTGTTGGCCTGCAGAATAAAGTAAGACAAGAGGGCATTTAGCAAAATATACAAAACACAATTAATAAGGGCATTGGGCCTCATGCAATAACATTTATATAGTTTCCCTAAATCTCCCTTATTTTGTTCTTAAAGTATTCCAAACTCTTTTAACTGCGCAAACGTGCTGTAAATCACTTGTTTCAGCCGGATGAATGTTCATGAGAAATTGCACACACGCGAGACGATTAGCAGAATTGACAAACCCAAATTGCCATATACGGCTGCCTGTTCAGTATCATTCACAAAACATTGACCAAAACAGAGGAAATAAAACATTTCACACTGCTGACCTGGGATCAGCCGGAGAGAAAACACAACTGGAAAATATTAATGCAGCCGTCAATGACGTGTACTCGGACGTGACAGAAATAAAGAGGGCACTGGAATTGGACTCCTGTCTCCGTGGTGTGCTTCAGTAGTGATCATGGTAGAGACACGTTGTGGTTCGACTCCAGCATTTGGTGTTTGGTTTTTACGTGGAAATGAAGACGGCTAATAATCTTCACGTATTGTTGCCGAGACCAAAAGTGTTTCTATTGCAACGTCTGAGAAGTCACACACAGATGAATGTGCTAGAAGCGATCACAATGTGCCTCGTGCACAGAAACGTCGCCAGTTAATTCAAACCGGTCGTAACAGTAAGAGACAATTGGCGACTGCAACAAGTTGTCTAAAAGCACGGATTGCCAGAAATCTGTTTGCAACAGTGGTTCTTGCACGAGGCCCAACGTGTGAAATATGTTAACGCTTACCTTGTGATGGCGCTGAAAAGTCCTCGTATCCTGGCTTTATGCCGAGCAACGAACGCTGGAGTAAATACGACCCCCCTGCTGTACTGGTCCATTTCGCCTTGGACGAGCTTCCCGAGACGCTTTGACAACTCCTGCGATATGCCAGAAGTCACACACTCATCATTATTCCCAGCAGTGACGTCGGCAAAGCAACTTCTAAAAAGAAGCCGAGGCCATCGCAGACTGCCAAGAGGAATCAATCATCTAAACACAAAACGTGACACAACGCATCGTCCAACTCTCGATACGGTTTAATACACGCGTGCGGGTGAAGGCTGGCGTTGGGGCGACTCACCTCCGATATGAAATCTCCCGGGAGGTCGTAGCTTTTACACAGCTCTGCAATGGTGATCAGGCCAGCCTCCTGCAGCTTGTCGTTCACCTCCTCAGCCAAGCGGTCCAGGTATGTGCTGCACACAGAGACAAACGCCTTTCACTTCAGATCTGTTTCACACTTCAGTTAAGATCTGACCGGTTAGTTTAAGCCTATGAAATCTTCTACCTCTTGATTATTTATGTTTGTTTTTTAGTTGTTTTTTTTAAACCCCCTATCCGAGAAACAGACCCGGATGCCTTTTCACAGCAGGCTCAACACATCACACACAGGATTCGACAGGCACAAAGTTGCTCACTCATCAATGAGCTGTCCCAGGACCAGCTGAACCCCTTTGTCGGATTTTGCAATGTCACCTGCTCGACTCTCAACATGGACCCAATCCACGTTGATGATCTGAAAGGGAGAGGATCAATAGGGGGGGGGTTAATAAAGCACTTGATGACAGGATTAATGGTACAGGCCACAGCTGCTGCTGATACACACCTGCTGGAGGTCCACGATGTTGATTCGCCCTGTGAAATCGAATGACGGCATTTATTCACGGTTCAGTCCTGAATGTGCTGCAGCTGACGATGATTTAGTGAAACTGACAAACTGACCTCCATGGACGTAGAGCTCATCCCGGATCTCTCTGCTGACCTGCGCCGGGGTGATGTACTCCTTCCCGTCGAGCGTGTGCACCACGTCCAGCTTCTTGTCTTGGACCAGCTTCGAGATGATTTCAATGCAGTTCCTCTCCGACAGCCTGCGGGGGGGGGGAAAGTGACATGTGGCGTTTTTACCGCAGCTACGAGCACGAAGGAGACACTTCACAGCCAAAAAGGCGTCGCTGCTGAGCGGACGCGTAACGTCGGCTAGCGTTAGCTTCGCCGCTAACGGCTGCTGGTGGCGCGGTTACCTTTGCACGGTGTCGGCAAACTGCGCTCTCTGAAAATCCGCAGCCAGCCGTCGGATCTCTTCCCAGTCAGCCGCCATTGTTGAACCGCTACGCGTTTCGCTCAGCTGCGCCGCGTCAAGAAGCTACCGCTCGGCTAGCGTCTGCGGGCCGGACGAGACAGCGCCTCCGCTCGCCGAGACACACGTCAACACACGGTGACGTACAACCGAGAGCCGCGAGGGCCAAACCAAGGCGCGCGGTGCTGCGCATCTGACGCCGTGATGGACGTTTAGTTCTCACAGCAGAGTCCGCCGAGTAAATGATCCGCGGTCTGTTTGCAAGCGTGTTCTACCCTCTGCAGTTCAGCAGGAACTCAGACCTAAAGTCACCCTGCCTTAAAGAAATGACGCGCCGACTTCTCTCAAAGACAAAAGAGCTTCACTTTAAATATTTAATTTTATTTATATATATATATATATATATATATATGTGTGTGTGTGTGTACCCTTCAGGAGAACTCCTCAGACAAAGGGTTCAACTTTGATCACAATAACTGCATTTTCTGTGATGAAGAAATAGAAACTATCTGCATTGTGATGGAGGATAAGAAGACTCTGCTGAACACTTTATTTATTTTAGGTCAATTCTTTATCCATAAATGTGAATGTGTTATGACACAAGCCCTTTTTTTAATGTTTTTTTTTAATTAAATACCTTAAAACTATATTACAAATCGCTAAAATATATGGAAACAAAGCTATTTTATTTTGTTGTGTATGATTTCTTTTTAGTTTTGTTCTTTAGCTGTGTTCACATTGTGCGCTCCGTTTTTATGTTTAGAAGCTTATTAGCTATTAGAAGCTATAAATTTTGTTGTACAATTTAATTCTCAATTTGAAAAAAAAACAAAAAAAACACATACATATTTCTGGGGTCCTGGGTCCTTGAAGCGATCCACAGAACTGGCAGATGGGACGCCAGCAGTTCAACTATCTCTATATTTCACTGGTGATACACTGTTGGGGACAAATGCAAAGTTCAAAGTGTTTAATGCCTAAAACATAAAGCAACGTTTTACAGGAAATAATCGGAGCACAAGGAGTCTATCAATGAATACAAGAGAAAAGTAATAAATAAACAATTTACATATGTGTTAAAATGATATATGACCATATATAATGACACACACAGTATACATCAGTGATACATTTACTGTTTACATAATCCGAAGGCATTTTGATATTAAATTATATTTTTCTTTCTGCAAAAGCTGAAAGGTTTGGAGTAGCCTTTAAACATCTGAATTTATGGATATAAGCTGTACTGACTGTTTATCGACTTTCTGGGACGACGTAATGGGTTAGGGCTGTGCTGTGAAAATGTCTATCTATCTGAAGATATCAAATGAGCATATAGACTGGGAATAATATGTACATGAGGAGTAACTCTAAATGACCACATTTTAGCAGTGTGGTTTGGAAGCCTCTCCACTGTCAGTCAGGTAGGTAATCTAAAGAAATAAGGTATTTTAACCACTAAGAAGAAAATAAAAAAAAAACCAAACGAATAAACTACAGCACTGTCTCAATTACACGTCAATCAGAGGACCACAAAAATAAGGTCGGTTGGTTGATGAAACACCTTGAGAAAACACACACGCTCCACCACCCAACTAATAAAGTAAAGAGAGGATTTTTTTCTCTGTAAAAAAAATCTGTAAAAAATCATCAGATTATTTTACAGATTTCATCATCGTCAGATAAAAAAAGAAAAAGAAAAGGTAGCTGCAGACAAAAGTGTCATATTCATCATAATGCAGAATTTTTCAACAACATTTATATAACAACCCCAAACAAAAAGGCCAAAGAATTAGAAACAAACTGAAAATATACATTAGATTAATGAGGATGAAGCATCACTACTCATGAAAAAAAAGAAGAAAAGTATGAATAATGTATATGTATATGAATAATAATAATAATTCATGTTTTTTGAATACCTCATTGAAGTGAAGTCTGTATTAATCTACCCTTTCTATAGCCGCATTCTGAACTAATCAGAGCTAAAAACAGAAACAGAGCGGAAAAATATTAAAACTCTCAAGTTAATATTTTTTACCAGCTGCTGTCAGAAACGTTTTCTATTTGAAAATCCCTGACTTGACAACATTTGGAAATCTCCTTCTTAAACTGTCCTCTGCAGTGAAACATGACACCAAAGGAAACGAACAAACACAACTTGCAGTGCAAATCTGTGAACTGTAGGGAGCAGTAGACTACAAGCCATTATGTTTCTTCTAGGGCGCTTACTGTAACAGATGGTGCTGTATTGTATGAAGCACTCCATCATGCCAACAAAGTCCTGGTAGGAGTGAAATACTGTAATTATATGTCATATGCATATTCACTGCAGGCCTATATGTAATTAATAGCAAGTTAATTTTTAAAAAAGCACAATCTCAATGAGAAAACTGTCCCTCTGTGTCTGGCAAAAGTGAGCTATGTCTCACAGCCAGGTACGTTTTAATAACCTACTGCGATGAGGAACTTCTTGAAATACCCTCTCTATAACCAGCCCCCATATCAGTATATAGTGCATTTGATGAAATACACACTTTCTGTGAGAGTAAAATAGAAACTAATCAGTGGCCGCAAGCTAAGTTTTTAGAGTCAGGACAAAAGTTGTAAGTAGATTTGTTCAAACTTTGGGATATATTATATGATTCCCTCCACATAATTTCTGCCTTCAAGCTCAGATTTAAATGACCAGTCAAGGTAAAGCGAAATGATGAGATTAAAGTATGTTGTGGAGGAGGCTGGCTTCAGAGGCGTGCGTGGGTGGGAAACACCTCCTCTGGAAATGGAGAGAAATGGAGCCGAGGAATGTCCGACTCTGACCCATTTGAATATTAGATCATTTGTTAAAAGCAAAACGGTGGGCCATTGCAAAATTACCCTCTGTTAGGGCCTTTTAATGGCTTTTCCGTTTGACTGTGCTGGACTGTGCAGCTGATAAATAAGCGTCGTACTCCAGCGCCTCCGTGCAGCCGGCAAACGTAAACCTGGACAGGGAGGGACACACCTCACTAGAGGAAAGGCCATCGTTAATCGTAGCAGTGCTGGCGTGTATAGAGGTTTATTCTTGGTGTTTATTCTTGTGGATGTATGAATCTGTGAGTAAATGACCGCGTGGTTTGTGTCAGGACAGTCTACGTTAACATAAAGGTAAGAGATTATTTCAATTGTATCTGGTGCTGTAGTGAAGGTATTGGTCACGAGGTTTTAAAATTAAGTTTGTGCTCAGACGTGTAGAACAATTAAAACAAAACAAAATGTACTTTTACAAATATCTCTCTATATGTATCTATAAATAATATCCACGATTCTTTGACTTAGTGAAGACATCTACAGGCATCTGAATTCAGTAGTTGCACAAATATGTGAGACTATTTAACAGTATGATGTTTTTAGTATTTCTTTCATCCTATTCCCCGTGTGGATTTGACACCGCTCGCCGTCATGCTGGTGTGCAGCAGTGTAACCAGAGTGCTCGCTTCAACAGATTGGAGTCAGATTGGATTTTTGCATACACCAAACAACCAGATGCTCGGTGGTTTATGTTGCTGCGTGATGGCCCGGGAATCCTGAATGATGTCATTCACAGGGGCCGTAACGCTTTACGAACACGCTCCATTCCCGAAACAGACTGTTTGTTCAACCTATTTATATCACTGACCCGTCTACTATTCTGCTCTCTATGACCCTCTATTAAATCTTAGTCTAATGTAGCTTCATGACAAGACCAGAGATGTGGCTAATTGAGTCTTCAAAAGCTTTGATATTAAGAATTAAATGGGGGGGAAAAAGGGTTTGATAAGCTGCCTTCTTCTAACGGGAAGAATAAAAGTTCCCCAGTCTAATTTCAAACTTCAAAGCATAGCTTCCCTGACAAAATTTAGGTCATATTTCCACAGTGAATAAGCATTTGTGAGACTGCCTCTTTTGAATTGTAATCAAGTTGAGGTCCGCAAGTAAACACGTTCAGCGGCCGCGAACACTTCTCTCCTCTGACTTCAAACAGCTGAACTTATAAGATACTGTAAATACCTGGTTATTGTACAACCCATGCGTATATGCAGCAGATCAGTTGTGCTATTTCTCCCCTGCCCCTCACTCTAATTTGATACCAAGAGTGATAAAAATAAAACACACCGTGTCCTTGTCCGTTGGCGAGTGTTTATACCTGTTTGGAATGACCACATTCAAGGCCTGCTGTCACAGGAAGTGGAAAGACTCCAGGTCACGTACAAATGGGGATAGCAGCGTGCACTTTCAATCAGCCTCTCCTCAAAAGCATTCATGGCGTTGCGCTCATTCACACACACAGAAAAGTGACAGAGGTAGATAGAAGTTCAAATCCTGCCTACTTGTACGCTCTTTCAAGTGAGCGTGATTGCCGCTTTTCGAGAATTTCGAAAAAAAATTATTGCTCCCTCCAATTCCAGTGTCAAAATGGCGCGGTGAGTGGGGGGGGTTCAGACACTATTTGAAGTCTGACAAGCACTTTGTTTGAAGCACACAAATGCACGGAATCAGTCAAAGAAGTTTTAGTCAAAGTTTGAATGAAATTGCTTCTAATATGAGGATGCACTGCTGATGGTCTTTCTTTTCATCCTGTCAAGTCAAGTCAATTTTATTCATATAGCCCAATATCACATATCGCAAATTTGCCTAAGGGGCTGCTGCATTGCACCGAGATCACAGAGATACATTCCCCCTCTGAAGTCTTTTGTTGTCCACATGCACACGCGCATAAAAGCGGATTAGGAACGTGGTTGTGCATATACATATATATGTCAAAGCAGTCAGCTTTTTCCAGGAGAAATGCAGTTATATATAGGATATTAGTTGTCTGTAGCTCCCTCCTCAACTTCGGAAGCCAGGATTTTCTACATACCTGATGTTTAAAGCTGCACTAACCAATAGTCTTATATTACCAATGTAGCAAATAAATAAAGTGTAATGTGAAAAAGGTTTCAAGTGATGAACGCACAGAGAACTATGCAGTTCCCCTCAGCTCTGCAGAGCTGCTTTAGCGCGTTTCAGCGCCTTGTTTTGGTTTTTGCAGCCCACAGCTTTGTTATATTGGCTCAATCTCACCATCCTCATCCGTGTTGTTTCCATCAGCAGCAGACAACTTAAAAGCTGTAATAAACCCACTGTACTCTACCTGCCTAGTGAACACCGTGGAGCATTTAGCAGCTAAAGACACCGATATGTTTCTCAGTTGGTGGAGACAAATACAACGCTAAAAGGAGTGAAATTTAGATTTACATTCGTCAGGTGGCCAGACACTCAAATGAATGCAAATGCTGCTCTGTGTGCGCTGGATGTGGACATAATGGTTGGTTAGCACGTGCACCACAGCAGCTTTATAAGGTGATAATGTGTCAATGTTGTGTTTACAGCTTGTTGTTCTTCACTCAAGTGGCCAAAAAAAAAAAAAAATCAATGAATGCAGCAGAAATCACATTACCGCACAAAGCTGACAGCAACACGTTAACTGTGATTTATTACAAGTGGTTTTATTTTTGCATCTCTAGCTATCGGTTTTATTGGTACTACGGCAAGTATGCTAAGTCAAAATTGAATCAGGAAGTCAGGCTGCCAGTACGCTTTGTTCTCTCTTCCAAATACTTGGTGTACAGCTTGTCGGATCGTCTGACTGCTCATGTTCCTTGCACCGTTGGACCCATTTTGAGTACAGCGTTAACCGATAGAAGCAATGGAGCCATGAAAATAAAACCCAAAGGTCTACTAAACCGTAGTGTTCTTGGAGTGCATGTAAAGCACACCGATTTTCATTGTGTGTTGTTGTTGTTTATTCAAGTTGTGAAAGTTCGTCTAACCCTGAAGCTGACTCAATCCTGCTCCCCATCGTTTGAGGCTAAAAATACAGCATGTACAGAAGCAGAGCTAGCATGAGGCCTGCTACTGACACCAGGCAGCTCCAGGTGGATTCTCTGCCTTCCCCTGCCTTCCAATGGTGTTGACACCTCAGCTCTCATCTCTCTCCGATTCCTCAAGGCGGAGGTGGGTGGTGGTAGCTCTCCGACAGTGATTATAACGGTCGGCGGTGGTGCCCACATGCAGGTGGAACTTATTTATTCAGGCCAAGCAGTCAGTCTACGGCGGAACAGACACAGACTGCATTAATTTCTGTCCAAAAATGTGTAGAAACAAGCAAACAGAAAACACATTTTGGGATGTTTCTTTCAAAGTATATTTTCACGAAAGACTGAGCTCTTACCCAAGTTAAATTTAGGTCCTTTCATACTCACTTCAAAAGACAGCAGTGCAAAATGCTTGCTGCCCCACGGCTAAGAGCCCCAGTTGGGTCAGAATTAAAAAAAACAAAGCTTCAGAGTGCCTTTAGCCCTGGGCTAACTTCCCTGATTGCAATATAAAAAGGTGTGTTGAGGTCACAGCATATACAAACTGAGCTCTTATAGAGGTGACATTTTACTGCATCCAACTAAGCAGCATTTCAATCTGTGCAGCGTATCTGCCGAATCAGACAGAGCGGCGGCGGTAGCTGGCAAGAGAAGCAGCAAGTGGGAGAGAGCAGACAATCTGAGAGAGGGGAATAGGAAGAATGTGTCAGCTATCCAAGCGCCGCTATAGCTGGAGAGGTTATGGGCGCACACACTGCTGCCAAGTGTAATGAGGGTGCAACGCAATGACCACGAATCCCCACACACACACACGGGCTCCAATCATTTCACTAAGCCTCCTCCTGTTTGGGAACACTGTGCGACCTTGTAACGCAAAACACTTAGTGCTTCTTAAAAGATCATTTCAGACAATCGCCTAAAGAATACCCGCTCATTTGAAGATGTCATATAAAGAAATAGCTTTCAGTCATCTCACCAACGAGACACTGTCATCTCAGCTGAAAGGCCTGACCTATGACGTGCTGGATTACATTTCTGTGGACGATTGTGGAGCTTTACGCTTTTTTGCAAATCGCCGAAGACAGATTGTAGGTGGGATTTACATTTTTCAGGGTCCTTAGTTGTAGAGATGTGTTGTGGTTTTTATAATCTTAGAGAATAATGATTTTATCTGTAGCTATTCAGATTTGTGCACATTGTTTCTTTCCTCCAATCACCAATTTACAGTAAATTATCAAAGGAAAGGGAAGGGAAAGAAGGGAAAGGAAAGGGAAAAAATTAAATAAAGGAAAGGAAAAAGGGGGAAAATAAGTTAAAGGGAAGGGAAAAGTAAGGAAAATAAATGTATGGACAGGAAAAAAATGCAAAAGAACAGGTAAAGAAAGGAAAGGAAAGGAAACGAAAGAAAGGCAAAGTATGTAAAGTAAAGAAAAGGAAGGCATGGAAAGATACGGAACGGAAAGAAAATGAAAGGACAGGCAAAGTAAGGAAAAGGTAAGTATGGAAAGGAAAGGTTTTCGGCGATGTGATTTGCCGGTTCAGTCCTAGTTCACGAGAGGATGAGTCTATCATCCTCCTTTGGCATGGTCTATGTCCCATGTCCTTGGGCTCCAGATTGCTTGGATCTGTCATACTGGGCAAGAGACAAATTCCATCAGCAGATGTCATGGTACTGTTGTGGGTTAGGGACCTTGGATGATGGGTACATATTATTCCGCTGCACATACGGCCCACTAGAAAGTAAGCCAAAATCACAGTGAAACATTTGCTCGAATAACTGAATGTCTGAACAATGTACTGCAAATCAATGGTGATAAAACTACCCTAGCAAAATGGAGCATGCCCTCTACTGACCACCATGTTGGAATATTAGATCACATTCAATATCGATACAGGGCATGAGCTAAATAGGAGTTGATCAAATAATCCTTAAGAAATAAACCGGGCTGTATTCTAAATAAATGCACAATTGACTTTTCACCCTCTCAAATCCCCAAAGGAATCCTCTTGGGCCGTTTCGAATAGATTCAGCTGCATGTTCCATATTAACCAAAAGAGTAAGGCATTTAGCCCACACTCATTACAATGCAAGCAACATCTAACCCTAGCATCCACAGCAAATATCCGGTAAGTATTACACTCATTACCTGCTTATTGCATGACCTAACAGTTGGTTTAGTCTTTCAATCATAAGCTGTATGTGTATTTAAAAAAAAATACATACAATATATACATCTGGTGCACTAATAGATGGCTTATCATCATGTCGTCAGCTGAGCTGTTAATGGTAAATGGTAAATGGACTCTTTCTTATATAGCGCTTTTCAACCAAACTGGTTCCCAAAGCGCTGTACAGTAATCTAACCTAGAACAGTAGTCTAATGAGTGTATACTGGGGATCACAGGTGTTGTACTTGCTACTACTGTATGTGGGGTTTGAACTTCTGAATTAAATACTGAATGACAGGAAGAGGATGCATACAATACCTCCTAGAGTACATGACCATTGCTGTAGGCAGGGGAGAAAGTATAGACAGTGCAGGTAGTGCTGTTGCACTGGGGCCCGTGAGGTCGGGGCTCCCACAGAGAGGACGGGCCCATTGGAGATGGAAACCAGCGGACATACGGCTGAGTTCAACCAAGAACACGCATTAAAAAAAGTGGTGATGACATTTTCTATATACACCATCATAAAGGCAAACAGTCAGTAGCAATCTGTAACAAAAATGTGTGCTATATTTGTACTATAAAAGTATAAATATATTATACAAAATTACTAAATTAAATTACTAATAATTTCTTATTTTCTTTGGTATTGTTGTCACATACAGATAATAATGATTGTTGGGTAATATGTATGTTGATGTTGTAGCTAGTTTAGGTGCCAGGGCCCAGATGTAATCGGATCAGATTGGATCAAATCATGAAAATGGTTTGTTCAAAAGAAAAAAAGGATCCTGAAATCAGATTAGATTCATAATCCAGTCTTGGTTCTGATCTGGATCAAACCATCAGTATGTGTTGTTCAAAACGTTTTAGTCGAATTGGGATACCTTTGATCCAAAAATGCTGGATCACCCTGATCCCAGCAGAAGGGTGGATTCAGGGTGGATTTCAGGAACCAAATGTAATAAAACTTTGAAATTGGTCAAATAATACAATATTTGTATAATGTAGTATTTATGTTTAATTTGCACTTGATTTGTTTAACCGTTAGTGATAAAGTTTACATTAGGCTACCTTTTAAGCCTTTCAGTACAGTAAAAAGAAAAACGGTTTTGTCCCCATAAAAACAGCTGTCAATATGAAATAAAAATAACATTTTGAAATTTAACTCATTTATCACTGTATATTAATCACAATAACACAATCAGAGATGGAACCGTGAAAAGCAGTTTGAAACAGTTGCATCCCTTATTATTGCTCGCCCATTCAGTTCCTGATCCTGAGAGAACGCTGGAGGTCCAGCAGCTCAGCTGCATCATAAACGTCATCACACAGAGCGACTAATAATAAATAAAAGTAATAAATAATAAATAATAAAAAATGTGATTAAAAAAAAATGTATGAATATATGAATCCCCCCCCCCAATAATGGTTTGGTCCATTTTCCATAAGGACTAAATAAAAAGAAACAAATCAGGTTACCAGGAAAGGAAATAAAGAAAACAGCAAAATACAGAAAGAACAATTACTCACTACAGTAATTATTTACAATAAAGGATCATAAATCTCATGACGCTGGCAACTATTTAGACATTACAAACTGTGGCTGTGCTAAGTGCGGTCGTCCATTAACCCCAGGGTTGGTGGTTCGATCCCAGCTCCTGCTGTCTGCATGTTGAAGTGTCCCTGGGCAAGACACTGAACCCTGAGTCGCCCCCAGTGGAGGCCAGCATGGCAACTGTGTCCCCATCGGTGTATGAATGTGGTGTGAATGCGTCCCCTGTCTGTTTGTCTGCCCTGCAATTGACTGGCGACCAGTTTCCCTGCCTCTCGCCCAATGTCAGCTGGGATTGGCTCCAGCCCCCCCCCCCGTGACCCTTCGGGAAAAGCAGTATGGATAATGAATGAAATGAATGAATGAAACCAAAAATGTTAATACTGTTAATAAAGGCAAAGGATGGAGGTGGAAACTAGAATCTGCACAGTTTAGTATAGAGCAAAAAAGGCTGTGGCACATTTCCGATCTGTTGTTAGCATAGCTTGGAGGGCTAACTTGGCTTGTTTACTATATTATGCAAATCTCGCTGTCACACCAAACTCGCTGAATCCAGTTCCGAAATCTGACAGTTCAATAAAGCATTGCTTGATAGCCTATATGAAAAAAACAACGAATTAATAGTTGAATATGCGTATTGAAAAACAAAATTCTGATTCGGGTACCACCCTAATATATACGCTGCTTAATATTGTATTCTGGCACTTGTCACCTCTCATACAACCTCATTAACAGCTTAGCAAATGTCATTGTCACTTGGGAGCACATACTGCACTGTGTATATACAGCACACTAAGGCTAAGCTGTTCATTTTTCCTGCTGGTGATGATAGTTTGGAATTAAAGCCAAAATCTATCTGGATCGACCCCTTCTTGTCTGTTCCCTGTGCTGCTATAACAATTGATCTTTCCCTCCAGGATTAATTATCTCTTATCTTAGGGAACTGATCATTATTTGGAGAAACCCTATTGTTTATATTGCTTAAATAACGCCAGGTTAACAAAGGTCAGTTTAATAAATTATCCATTCAAGGGAACCCACTAACTAAAGCACCTCAAATGAATGATTGTGCAAGTTTATACGACTACAGAGTCCCACAAAGTTCAGGACATCCTACCAAGGAAAGTTGTTGCTAGGTTTTCAGCAGCAAACCACCTCAGAGACAGTTTGATTAATTTACCAGTGAGTAAATCCTGCTGTAATTTTCCTCTAGAGACACAAATCAGTTAGAATAAGCATTAGCATGCAGGCTAATTTCCATGGTTATGGGGGCTAAAGCGACTTTCTTACTACTAGCTAAGTAATATAGGGATTGATTTTTTTTCAGACCCTTGCCAACCTCTTAAAAAGAAGCCAATGTACAGTTTGTACTGTATGTATGGGTTTATTGTATTATTATAGTGTTTTATGATAACTTTCCCCTTTACTTATAAACATTCATTTAGAATATTTATTATCAGTTTAAGTTGTTAGACAGGTTGGAATTTGGTGTGTATTAGCTAATGAATGAAGTTTTAAGAGATTCTTATTCAGTAATCAGATATTTATAAGTTTACCCTAGATGTGTGGTAAAATGACATATATACGTCTATCGGACCTTTGTCGTCATGTTAACAATAATAAACATGTGGTTAATGCTGTGAAACGGTTGCATTTTGGTACTTAATTAGGTTTTGGAAATAATAATACAGTAATAAAGTACGAGTTTCATTTTTCTCATGTGACAGCTACACAGGCTCAGGATTGGACAGAAATGAGTAGTTCACCAATGGCTCTAGGACGTCTCAGAGACTGGGTCTTCAAGTAGTTTGTTCATGGGACCCAGAGTCTGGGTTTTCAAGTCGTTCGTTCATTTTACACATGACAGCTACACAGGCTCAACATTGGTCCCCCCCACCCCCGAAATAAATGAACGAATGACTCAAAAAATGAGTAGCTAATTTTACTGAACAGGAGTTAATGAACAATGTCACTAAAATGAACCGGTTATCACATCACTAATACTATCTCACCGGACTTGCTCCCGTCATAATTACTACAGCCACTAGAGGTGGCCGTACATACGCACGTAAATGGGCCATAATAGTCGCTGCACAGAAGACCTATACGGACATATTTTTGGGGAGGACAGTCTATATAATCCTTTAATTTATCTATCAATTTTACAATCAATTAAATCCCTTTAAAATGGTAAATTTATGGGATTTTAAGATAAGAAAATTGATGGATCCAGTCAGTTATTTGACCCTATTTTATACAAAAGAAAAATCCACCTGGCAACCATTTTGTCAAAAGGCCTGACCTGGTTTGCTTTCCAGTATTTCTGTAGCTCTCTATTAAGCAGCAGCAGTAGTAGTAGAAGTTAGTAGTAGTAGTAGTAGTATCCTACAATAAAAATGCATGATTTTTCAGCAGTCCAGCGGACTAATTAATTTGTTCAGACTAATTAATTTATTCATTACCTCTAGGGTGAGCTGTCATTCTGTCTCTGGGGAAAAGCAGAGCATGAACTGACGGAAAGGTTGTGTTTCCCACACAGGCGGGACTCTGCAATGCTAGTTATGTTTTCATACGCTGACAAGACAGAACCCCCCCCCACCCAATGCTCTGAGGTTTCACCGCTCACAAACTCCCAGTCTCTGGAGGACAGCTGGTCCGATAGCTGGCTACAGGCACAGTGACACCCACTTTTTATTGGTACACAATTAACTGCGGGGCTGGGACTGAATTTGAACACAGATGCGCATCGATCGCATTCTTGAAGGCGGCAGGGCTCCTCGTAACCTTGTCTGAAGTCCCCAGATTGGTTATATTTTTCGGTTTATTTAACATTCTAGAACAGGTTAGACCCCCAGAGACACTGACTTGAAAACACCATCATATTTGGAATTCCAAGAGCAGTGCAACCCGATCAAGGCTAGAGTGTATTTCTTACAAGACACAACATTTTGGCCTCTGGTTTTAGAGTCTCAGAGTTTTAGGATTTCACCACTTTAACTGTCTAGATATGCAACATGGACCACAGCCACAGGATTCCAGTTTTTGGGGAATTTATTGAGGACAGGACATTTCATATGTTCTGCTGACATCCCCAGTGACGGCCTCTGTCCCTGCACGTCATTGCTGTTCTTTAGCTACCTTCTGAAGGATTCTCTTGACTGGCCATGTGGACAGCTAGGAACATTCTTTGTGTGCGAGCCATTTATGTGTCTTCTTGCACTGTCTTTTGGCTGCGTGTTGAGAAGCGACGTTTCACTTTCTTCTCACAGTCAGTAAAAAGAGAAAAATAAGCAGCTGTTAACACTACACGATTATTTAATGAATCATTTGCATTCTGTAAAAAGAAAAAGTAAAAACTGAGAGGGAATTAATGGAAATCTAGCATAGTCTGCATGGGTACAATTGGAGCTGTGAATCAATACCTGTAATTACTCTTCCTTTGCTTTTGACTCTTAGCCCTGCAGTTAGAAGGAACAGTTTTTGAGTCCTTTCAAGCGTGTTGGATTGGTAATATTATTTTCCCTGTGAAGCTGTGACGCGGGAATCTAACATCACAATGTTCAGAATGAGTGAGTTACACTTAGAGGACCCTTCTCCCTCAAGCTCTAGGGAAAAGAACACATTCACATCAAGCTCTCTCCATGCTAACCTACAGTACATTTGACATGTGGAGCTGCATGCTAACTATCAGGAATGGAAGGGGCAGCTCTCAGAAGCACTTTGCTTCTCCACAGCCCTTGTATTAATACATAAAATGTGGCAATAGTTCAGGCTTCATGCTTATGCATGACTGCGCCTTAGCTAAGATCTCTTTTGCATGGTGAGAAAAGCTTGTGGTTCAAGTGTCCATAAATAGACTCTTGGCTGCCCTGTGTGGGGGGACTGGCGGACGTCGGTGAATCCAAAAAGAATGTTGGGCTAAACGAAATGTCTTGCCAGTACACCTGATTCACATTAAACCCATTATCTTTGGTCATCCGCTCAGCCTGTATCTATTTTTTGTAGCTGTTACATCAGGGGATGCAGCGGCAGTGGAAATGCCATTTATTGTGACATACAGGAACTTATTGAGAATCCCTGTCTTCAATGTAAGGCTTGTGTGAGGTGGACCATTATGGAAATAGCTGGAGGGTTATACATTCATCCTCAGAGTAGTAGAACATTACGCTGACTATTAAGTTTATTTTTTGTACCCAGTGGAAATTTGTAAAGATCTCCAAAGGCACGTCAAACATCGCCAGGTTCCCTCCCAGCTTAAAGACACCCATCCTTAAATGTTTTTTACGGCTACTGTTGTAATTATGGTCTGGCTGTTCTCAGGAGTGTGATGCACTGCTTATGACTTGTGATCAATAATGGTTCCTGAGACAGCTGATCAACTTACTGCTCTTTAATGCGTGTGGTTCTGAAATATAAAACAATACATGGTAGCCATAATAAACACAATAGCATTCAGTAGCCACAGTTATCAATGAGCCACAGCTCGGCAACAACACACAGGCTAATGAATTAACATGAAACTGTATCCTAATCACAGTGGGCTACTATTAACCTAGATGTTTGCTAGAACTTACATAACCAATCAAAGACTGTGCACATCACCTGCCATATTATACATATATATTGCAAATGGTAAGAAACTGTCAAAGGTAAGTATGAACGTAACAGGGCCATACGGTGCTGTTCGTGGCAACAAATGACGCATTTTACACCTATTAATTTACACTGCAATTACAGAATCATCATTCTCAACAGTGCAGTGATGATATTTATCTGGTATGTAAACAACACAACTTACATTTCTCTGGACGCACACGCAGGAGTACAAGGCTCAACTGTGAACGGAGTATCAACATAAACAGAAAAACTAAAACTGCTCAAACCCTCAGCTCGCCAAGTCCATGTTCGTGCCCCTAGTGGCTGGTCCCCAGAAAGCCTGTCCTGCTATATAATCTTCACAACTGCGCTAATTAGTATTTTTAAAGTGGTTCAATTGGTAAAGAGCAATATGAAGGTGTTCACTCATAGTGACAAAACCATACAGAATTATCCCCCCAACTCAGCAGTTCCCCTCAGAACTGTGGTGCTTTTTAACCTCTTTTAGCTCATTGTTTTGGTTTTCCTGCCCACAAACGTAGCTCCCTTATCAACAAACAGCTGTTTTCTTCAAAAAAAGCACTGATGAACCCACTGTACACTACCTGCCCGGCACAAAACTACAGACTAGCTGGTGAACATAGTGGAGCATTTAGCAGCTAAAGAGGCAGATATTTTTCTTGTGTCATGCTCCGGCCTATAGGGGAAACCTGGCCTAGCATGAAAAATGAGACCCCCCCCCCGATCCTCTTCTCAGCCCCCAAGAACCAGCAAGAGATTTAAACCATCAACATATTTATTAATCATACCCTTTGGGACACTTAAGCTTCAGGGTGGGCTAAAAGCATATTAACAAATAAAATGGAACACAATCATTTCAACATATAATTACCTGCCCAGAACACATGACAGAAAAAACTACACACCCCCTTTGAATCCCAGAGCTTCTACATACATACAGCACAATACTATTTACAATATTCTACAAATGTGGACAACAGCATGATGGATGGTTGGAAGCTACAGAGCTAAAAGTAGAGTTAGGATTGGACTTGCATTCATCAAGTGGACAGAAACATGAATGCTAATGTTGCTCATTATCTGCTGAATGTACAAATAGCTAATTGTATGCCAACACATTCGCTTTAACAATTTAATATGTCAGTGTTGCTTGTCGCGCTGACCCTAAGTGGCCAAAAAATCTATTAATACAGGTGTAAAGAAGCCTAACCTCAACACATTTTTAAAGCCGCACAAATCAATATTTTCTTATGTTAACAAAGGAACCCAGAGAAATCTCACTCGACTCTGCAGCTCCCCTCAGCTTTACCGAGCCACTTAGCCTCCTTCAGCTCATTGTTTCGGTTTATCGATCCACAGACCTCGCATATTTACAGCAGCAGCTGCTGAATTAATCTACTTCGACATGTTCTTCTGCCCAAACGTTTAGCTAAAGGAGATCAAGCATTTACAGATTATGGTCCTGAGCTCTATCTCTTTCAAAAGGAAACAAAAAGATAAAAAAGAGCTCACGACCCTAATCCACAATGAGAAGGAGCGGGAAGTCAGAGGGAGACGATCATTTTTGCAGAGAGGTCAGTCTACTTGAATAAGACACAAGGCAGCCTCTATACTCTGCAGCACTGCCCTGTGGAGAGGAGGAAGACCTTGAGTGGACCAAACTGAAAAGCTCTTCTGTGTGTGCAGACTGACCGCTGAGACTTTCCAGGAGCCGCTGAAACCCAAGCAACAGTGAAGTTAGTCACTGACCTACTCTTTGACACGGTCATGTTGAAGTCCTCCATAATGTACATCTTGCTGTATTCACATTATGCAATTAATGAGTTTTAGGTAAAAGGATCTTCTGTGTTTCTCAGCTGGTCATAATTGAAGATAAAGTGTAACTGCCCCAGAGGCGTTTTGTTGATATGTTACTGACATAGATCCATAAATGTTTGAGTTCATGCAGCCATGTTAAAAGTGGATTAATGTGATGAATAAGATGTCACTGATGAACACTTGTCTAAAGATATGTCATCCTCCAAATGACTTTATTAAAAATGTAAGGTTGTGTCGTTGTAAGAGCGTAACAGGTCACGTGACCAAGGTTTAGTCAAGAGCGTACGGGTAAGAGAAAGCATGGAGGTAGAGGAAAGACGTTATGCTCTAAAGTAACCGCAGTCTGCGCTTAGTCCAATCAAAGGCGCACGCCTTTTGCCGATGCGATACATGTAGCAATAAATCTTCAAAAGACATCTGTATGAAGCCCGGCCTTTTTATTTATTGGACTAGTGCAGTTACATAAAGGTGTGTCACAAATATTAGCAATTGAAACAAAACCTTTAACAGCATCAGAAAACATTAATTGAACACTCCACTAAAACCCGTGTAGCTCTGAAAGGTTTAGCTTTCTCATGAAAGGCCGCCGCTGTAGTTAGCTTGGTTACACATGGATTCCAACTGGAACTTTTCAAACCAAATCAATTTCCTCGCTGTCCATCGGTGTTGACAATATGTTCCAAACACCGCATGTAGAATTTGTATGTGGTTCTAGCATCTTTCACGTTATTCTGATGGCAAACGTTCTTAGTTGTAGAAAAATTAAGACAATGCAATGAAAAGTTGGTGCAGTCTGAGTTGCTTTTGGACCCATTGTCAAAATCCCAAGGTCTGTGAGAGATCAAATCCTACACATTGGGGTTTTAATGTCGAAATTAAAATGAATATTTGCTAATAAATACACATATACTTGATGTCCTTGGTGTTTGCTTTGACTTGTGTGCTTATTGGGTAGAATCCGAATTGGCTTCATTGGCCAAGTATGTGCACGCATAGAAGGACTCTGATTTTAAGTTGCTCACAATGCACTAACACACAGTTCCAAGAAAGATTTATGCAGGATGACAGAAATAGATGTACCACTACAAACAAGGGCAACATAGAACTGTTATGTTCATGCAAGTAGGTGAAAAACAGGTGCATACTGTGTATTAAAAAACAGCAACAATGACCAACAGCATGCAATGTCTATATACTTGTCCCGTGTTCTGTAGACTGTAAACAAATTCAAACAGTGTAAAGAAATAAACACTGACTGGGTAAAGTGCTAGATTACCTTTAATGTACAATATATAATGTATAATTTGTAGGTGGATGTTTTAGTGTTACAGCGTTACATAATATGACTGATTTAACTGTTGATCACAGTGATGGCCTGTGGGTAGAAACTGTTCTCGTATCTGGTTGTTTTGGAGTACAGTGCTCTGTAGCGCCTACCAGATGGCAGAAGTTGGAACAGGTGGTGTCCAGGGTGTGATGGGAAAAAATCCATATGCGTTTTGGGAGCATAAACATATTTAAAGACACCTTACAAGTGCATGTAACACTTTACGCTTTAGTGGGCGGCTGTGGCTGAGAGGGTAGTGCGGTTGTCCATTAACCCCAGGGTTGGTGGTTTGATCCCAGCTCCTCCTGTCCACATGTTGAAGTGTCCCTGGGCAAGACACTGAACCCCAAGTTGCCCCCGGTGGAGGCCAGCATGGCAACTGTGTCCCCATTGGTGTGTGAATGGGTGAATTAGACTACTGTTCAATCTTAGATTACTGTTACAGCGCTTTGGGAACCGTTTCGGTTGAAAAGCGCTATATAAGAAAGAGTCCATTTACCATTTACAAAACCTTTGTCATCAATAGGGGAAGTTTGACTTCTTGAAAAATGTACAAAAATACAAAGTTAAACATAATAGTGACAAAACTGAATAACAAATCAGTATTGGATATTAAATTTACATTGAGCAAATGTTACACATCATCACAAAATGTCCCAATATGACCTTGTATTACACTGTTCAATGCCTTGTACCGTGATTTGTCAGTATCAGTGGGAGACACGAAGCCTGTCTTTGTTTTTCCAAAGTCTTTCAGCATTACACTCCAGCTGACTTACTGAGAGAGTGAAGATGTCACGGAGGTGAGAGTCAGACAGGGAGTTTCTCAGCTTACACTTGTTTAGATTCATCAGACTGACAGCCTGTTCACATAGGTTGGTACTTCCAAAGAGGGACAGCATTACCTGTGCGTGTTTGCGGATCTTTGGATAGAAGTCCAGTAAAGGAACTTGTTTTGGAGTTCAATTAGTTCCATTTGAAGCTCCTCACTGGCTGTGTCCACATTAACAGAAAAAGGTCGAGCAAATAAACTCAAGGACTGTTGCATTGTCATTGAAATATTCAAAGCTCCCGTCAATCTCCAGCACGAGATTGCTGAGAATGTCCAAGTACTTGAGCACACTGGGGAAATAGTCCACATATCCTGAATATGGAGACAAAAGAAAAAGAAAAAATAGGAATGCAAAAGCTGAGGGGGATTGGCCAATAAATTAAACTATGGTAATGTAATATAAATAATAAAATACTTAAAACCTTGATTAACAAAAACACAAAAGGTCCCATGAATGTTTGCATACTAAACGCAATTAATAATTATTTGCTTAATAATGACAAATTATTTTTTTGTGATCAGTAGAATATTAAAAGTCACCTGCTGAGAGATAGTAGTTTTTGCTCTGACATGATCAAACAGCCGGCTGATGATCTGGTCCTTCCCTTGGAGCTGAAGATTCAAAACGTTCATCAGCTCAGTCCACCAGAAATGCCAGGTAGGAAATCTTCTGCATGGGCACTTGGATGTTACCTTCCTTTCCTGCTTGAGACATCCTGACCTCATCATGAAGCCCAAAAAAAAACGCAGCGAACTTTCCCTCGGCTCAGCCGTCTCACCTCCTGGTTGAACAGCATCACAATACTGCACATTCATTTCATCCAGCAGAGCCTTGAACTGACGGTGAGACAGCGCCTTGGAGCGTATATTATTGACAATGGAGACAACATCCTTAAGCCCGATTGATTTGGCACACAGCTGTTCTTGGTGCAAAATACAATGGTATTTTAAAACTTTCCCCCGACACTCGCAGACTTTCTCCGATACCAGCGCAGTAAGGCCAGATATCTTCCCTACCTTTGCTGGAGTATCATGAGTTGTAATGCAGGCCAGATTCTCCCACTTCAAAACTGTTCTTTTCCAGAACTCTCTCCACAGCCAAAAAAATATCAACTACTTTTTGTTGTACCAGGAAGTGTCTCAATGCCAGCCAGCTCCTGGGAGACTTCACAAGCTTCACTGACTCCACGCAAAAACACAGACAACTGTGAAGAATCCGATACGTCAGTGCTCTCATCGCAAGCGACGGAAAAGGCAGAAAATACACTTACTTTTTCCACGATTTGCTCCCGGATTTCTTGAGCCATGTCCTGTAACGGTGTTCCGCGACAAGCTGATTTGGGGAAAAGCCTGTGCCTGATGAGGACACACAGTCTCAGAAGCCATAGTCAGAAAAACCTCATCCACTCTTGACAATCAGCGCGGATAACAAAGCACATTGCTGAGAGTTAAGTTTGCCTTCTCCTTTCTGGCCTAGCTGCTGTACTTTGAAAAGACGAGGGACTGCTTCATTTTGTAGTGCCGTGGTCACATTATATTCTTTCAAAACGTCCACTCTCTCTGTCTGCGAATGTGACAAACAGCTGTCGGATGTGCCGCTGCCTTGATCGTTCCACATTGACTGCAGACGCAAAGCCAGCAACGTAAGATATAAGCACAGAACATGAGCAAATGAAAGCGAAGGGGAGAGCGAGACTATACTGTAATTCTCCGTAGGTGAGACGAACGTAATTTAATAGGAAAATTTAACAGCACTATGCTGTACATTGCCGTAAAACATTACCATATGCACTTTCCTGCACAAAATGTACGTTCCGTAGTCATTACGGTTAGGATTTTACAGCACTTTCAAAATAAATAAGAGGAGACCAAGCTTGAGCTCGTCAAATGACATGGCGGGCCAATGGCCTTGGTGTGGAGGGAGAAGAGCAGTGGAGAGGGCACACATCCCTGGGGGGCGCAAGTTCTGATTGTCCTGGTCCTGGGTGTGATTTGCCCCAGTCTCACCTGCTGCCTCCTGTGTATCAGGTCTGTCAAGTCTGTGGCTCACTTACAGGGGGTGCAGTTGGTTGTGTGATGTCTAAATAAGAACGGGTGAGGGGTGTGAATGTTGGCCTATCAAACCTACGGTAAAACACATTCAGGTTGTCGACCTGAATGATGATGTTCTCCACAGTGTGGGGCAATGGTTGCTGTAGGGGAGCGTATCAGTGTTCCCAGGGTCATATGTTCCCCAGCATAATATCCTCTTAATATGACACACTAAGGAGGTTTTGTGGTCTTAGAATTGTTTTTCCTATGTTCAGTGTAAGTTTCCCTGAGTCAATATGTTGAAATCACACAGCTTATATAGCCTTCTTTTGTTATACTCAAACTATGCCCTCAAATTTGCAGGCAAGAGAGTTTTCTTGACTTTAGACATGTGTATGTCTGCAGTGGCTGAATTTTACCATTCAAACTATATTTGAAACGTCCATCTCCTTTTGATCTTTTGCAATTTGAACTGCAAAGATAGCCCTTACCAATCTCTTGCAATGTTAATTTGTGACACACATGCTGGGAACAAAGGACCCTGGAAACACAGGGATGAGCCCTTCCTGTAGCTGGTGGACTTCTACAGGCCACTCCAGTCTGATGCAGGGTCGTTGGTTGAAAACCTGTTTTTCAGTCTTTCAGTGTAGCTTCTCTTTGCTACTCTGATCTCCTTTGTCAGCGTGTTTCCAACCTGGTTGTACAGGAGTCTGTCCCCACGTCTGGCCTCCTCTTTGGCCTGATGAAGCTGCCTGAGTTTAGCTGTAAATCAGGGTTTGTTGTTGTACGTGCAGAAAGATATAGAAATCACACACAGTCCACAAAAGAGCTGGTATAACATGTCACAGTGAGTTCATCTAGGTCTATAGCTGCAGCCTCAAAAACACTCCAATCAGTGCAGTCAAAGCAGAGCTGTAATTCTAGCTTTGCCTCACTGGTCCATCTCCTCACAGTCTTGACCGCAGGCGTAGAAGATTTTAGTCTCTGCCTGTAAGTCAGGGGGAAGATGGTCCGGACAGTGATCAGAGAGTCCCAAAGCTGCACGGGGGACAAATCAATAGCCATCCTTTAATTTCGTGTAGCAATGGTCCAGTGTGTTTTTATCTCTGGTGGGACAAATAATGTGCTGTCAGTTCATGGCTGACATTTGCCCAAGTCCCCAAGAACAATGAGGAGGGAGTCAGGATATTTGAGCTCAGTGGAAGTTATCTGGTTAGCCAGGTGTTGTAACGCCTCACTAACACAATCCTGATGTCGGATGTAAACACCAACCAGGAAAGAGGAAGGAAACTCCTGCAGTGAATGAATTTTCCTTGTACACAACCTTCTTTTTCATAGAAACAGAACTCCACCGCACATAGCTCCATTCGTGGTCTACTTGATCTGGAAAAGTCTGTGTTTTCACTGCTGAGGAGCAGCAGTTCATCCACTTTTGCTGGCCAGAGAGTGGATATTTGCCAGACGTATTGACAGGAGCGCAGTTTGAAATCGCCTGCTGTCGCAGTTTATTAACCAGCTCTTTGGTGCGCTTCCCCTGCCATGTCTCCTGCAAATCCCACAGACGGCTGCTGCCCCTTCTACTACAAGCTCCGTAAAACTTTCTGCTTGAGTGAAAAACGGCAAAAAAGTTGGACAAGTGAAATGTCAGTTGTTCAAAGGTTCGTCCTTGGTGAATGTAATTAGAAAGGGTGAGCTGAAAGCTGAACAAATAAACAAGAACTGAAAAAGCACCAGAGAGTGCAACACCTAGGCTGCCATCCATCCATAGGCATCCATTCAGCCTGCTATTTTCGTGTTTTCCAGGTCCAGGGGGCATGGCTCTTTGGTACAGACTGACTGACTGTATCTGTACTGTAATTTAATTGGTGCAACATCTGTGCGGGCAGGAACTATATATTATTCACTTCAATGTTAAGCGCTAATATTATAAAGCTAAGCTAACTAGCGTCCTCTTTCTGAGTGGAATACAAACCTTGCAATAGTGTAATTGGATTGGTGCAATATCTGTGTGGGCGGGACAAAATAGTGTGGTACCCTTATTAATCATATTGTCCAATCTCACAAATCACAGATTTTCCTCAAGGGGCTTTACAATCTGTATATTTGAAACCCCTCTATCCATAGACCGTTGATTCATATAAGGAAAAACATCCTGCACAAAAACCTTTAACGAGGAAAACAATTGAAGAAACCTTATTGCCAAGTATGTTTTCATATACAAGGAATTTGCTTTGGTGAACAAAGCAGAGGAAGCATTCCTCTCCCAGGACGGACAGACATGCAATAGACATCATGTGTACAGAATAGACCAACATCACAAAATTGCAGTATGGACAGTCATAATGACAACATCATAAACAGATTGTAACATGAATGGATCTGAGAGGACGTTGAGCAACTTCAACAGATATGGTAAATGGCTGGATGGATGGTAAATGGACCTTGACTTGTATAGCGACATGTGGACAGGAGGAGCCACCAATCCTGGGATTAATGGATGACCGCTCTACCTTTTGAGCCACAGCCGCCCCTATAGAGTCTGAGGCAATGATCTCTTCACCACCATGTAACCTGGAAGAGGACAGACTTCACAAACACACAGGAGGTAAAAGTGTAATAAAAACCTCATATCAGTGTTTATACAGTATGATATTTCACAGTTAGTGGCAAGTCTCCAATGACTACTCTCAGCTTTAAGTCAACTGACGTCATGGGAAATGCCCTCTCAGAGGTACTCTGTTAGCCCAATAGCCGTAGAACCATTATATATACACTGCTCAAAAAATTAAAAGAACACTTTTTAAGCAGAGTACAGTATCAAGTCAGTTAAACTTCGGGGACATTGATCTGCTCAGTTAAGTATCAGAGGGGGTTGTTAATCAGTTTCAGCTGCTTTGGTGTTAATGAGATTAACAACAGGTGCACCAGAGGGACAACAATGAGACGACCCCCAAAACAGGAATGGAATTACAGGTGGAGGCCACTGACATTTTTTCCCCTCCTCATCTTTTCTGGCTGTTTTCACTAGTTTTGCATTTGGCTAGT
>JAVQJF010006045.1:0-20210 GCA_036023855.1 Gadopsis marmoratus
CTCTCTCTCTCTCTCTCTCTCTCTCTCTCTCTCTCTCTCTCTGCCATGAGATGAGCTCAGTGGATTTGTTGAGTAATGGACTGGACTTATCAAAGCCATCCAGAGTTAGTCATGTGTGATAGACAGAAAGTGAGAGTTCAGCGGGTTGAAATATATAAATATATATACCAGGTGAACCACAGCTGGCTGCTGCGCTGGGGGAGAAGATCAAGGCGAGGAGGAGGAGAGGATGCAAAGTTCCAAATTATTTCTGGGCCACTTTTTGGTGGGACTTCTAGTGGGATTCATGGACCTTTAGGGTCCCTTGTGGGGTTCCAGGGGGTACTCCAGCACAATGAGGAATAGTGTCACTATAAATCACTTAGGGGATTTTAAAGAATGATTATGGTAATCACAACATTCCCTCCTAACACAACCAGCCTTTAGTGTCCATGTCACTGGGATGTGACTCTTTTTGGGGCCTAACATAATTAATATCTTCCTGCCTATTGCATCAAAATACATTTAAAATACAGTGGTGGTTTATGCAGGCTAATGGCAGTGTCTCACCTTTTCACCCTGATGATCTGGTCTCTCATGGGCTTGATGTCCTGAAAACTTTGCTGGTTCACCAGACTGTAGACCAGGATGAAGCCTTGGCCGTTCCTGATGTACAGGTCCCTCATTGAGGCGAACTGCTCGGTGCCGGCTGTGTCGAGGATCTCCAGCACCGACGGCGAGGAGTCCACCTCGATCTCCTTCCTGTAGAAGTCTTCAATGGTCGGGTCATACTTCTCTATGAACGTCCCGGTGACGAACTGGACCGTCAGCGCGGACTTCCCCACCCCGCCGCTGCCGAGCACCACCACCTTATACTCCCGCATAGCGCTCCCGCGGGGATAAATCCGGCATGCAGGGAACAACGTCTACAGCAGCGGATGGAAGAAGCGCATCCCCCCCCGACGCACACAGCAGCCTGGACTCACACCGCAGCCATGACACGGTGGCAGCCCGCGGCGGATCAGATGCTCTTGCAGCTGTACAGGCAGGGCAGACTGAGAAGATGCTGCAGCATTTAGCCCCCGAGACGCACGGCCACGCACCTCTACTGAGCGATTCCTACGCTATCTCGCAGGGACACCAGTCCAGAGGCATCCATAATGCAACAAGGCGTCGGTGTGGTGAAAATAAGACTGGCTATTATTAGAAACGGCTAGGCGGCACATCTTTTCATATGCCGACAGAACAGAAGGCTAACGCTATCTCCGCACAGTGGGGCACCGTCGACTTAAAGGCGAAGAGCCTATTTACCCTGCAGGAGCAGTCAGTGCTGGGAGTCCACGCCTCTGGAGTCGGCGCATCCACTGGATGGAGCTACTTCCTGGAAACTATGGGGGGCGATTAGTGCCACAAGACAGACACCAGTGGAAGAAGATGAGAGGACGGCAGGGATGTAAGAGATGTGTCATAATGGTGCATCAGGCACAAATTCACAAAATGTGCCCCTCGTTTTGGAAAGCATCCTACCAATGGAGACACCCTACCAATGGAGACACCCTACCAATTGAGACACCCTACCAATGGACACCCTACCAATTGAGACACTCTACCAATGGAGACACCCTACCAATTGAGACACCCTACCAATGGACACCCTACCAATGGAGACACCCTACCAATGGAGACACCACAGCAAACGGATCAATTAAGAATGTTAATTAAGAATGAAAGACGTTTTTGTTGTTGTTGTATTTGCACTCCCAGAGTGACTGATCTGACACCAGTGCCTTCCATTGTTGTTACAAATCTCTGTTGCTAATTTGTGATGTTATTGTTGTGGCTTGATTCAACCACCTCGGCCTCCTGAATCTGCAGACTCGATGGCCCTATAATGTCACACTATAGCCTCCGACAGCCGCTATAGGGCTTCCTCATTGGAATCAAACATGTAATCTTGGGGTATTTGCTGATGGCAGCACAGTTGTCATGGAATCTTCTAGGGAAACGTGTTTAAGCACCCATTACTGATGCGATTCGTTCCAGATAAGTCTGAATTTTCTGAATGGGGACACCAACAGGTTGCTCCCCTCCAAGTTCGTATCCAGCGCCATTGACCTCGTCTGGGACATGCTGTTCTCATGATCATCGCTGTTATATTAATTATAATAAGTTTTACATTGGTTTTGACAAATTGATAAGTACAAAGTGGGGATGCACAGGCATACAAACTAGCAAGACTCCCAAAAACTAGCAGGTTCGTTGAGTCTCAAAGTTAGCTAGTATACTATAGTGCTATAGTATAGCCATTACATTGTGGTATTAATCACCCCTCATAAGATTTCTTTTTCTTACCTTCAAAAGAAAATGCCTCACTGCATTAACAGGAAATGACATAGAAAACAAATAAGAGTTTGCTTGTCCCCTTATCATTATGTGCATCATCTGCAGCAAAAACCTCATTCTGGAAAGCACAGAGATCAGAATTAAAATGTTGCCTTTGTGTATTTGTAGAGTCTATAAGTTGCCACAACCTCCAGTGTTCTAATTAGCCTGTGATCTGCTGTTTTTAATGGGCCAGTGGTTCACAAAGTGGACCAACAGGGGTCTTTGAGGCAGCCCTGAAGAGAAACTACAAACCTCCTTTGACCTTTCAGTCAAGAATTACCGGTCTACAGTACACAGTTACATCCTGCGACGAGGTAAAAAGCCTGGTCTTATTGGGGTCACTGAAATGAGTCCAGGACACTAATCTAATGGATGTTTCAGTAGAATTGTGATTATTCAGTTTTAAGCAGGACCTTTATGTGACACACATAAGAGATCCAGACAAAATCATTCCTTTGATTTTCTTTATTTCTTTCTTTCAATAGATGTTACACTATCTTGCTGGAACCAAAAAAAACAACAAAAAACATTTGACTACAGAAACATAAAATAGCACAAAATATATGCAAAAAGAATACATTTAAAAATGATTACAATGAAACTGTAAATCCGATGAGGGTCTTCTTGTCAATTTATCTTTATGTCTTTACTCTGTGATGGTATGGTACACTGCAACAATGATGGCACAGGCAGTCACAATTCATGACCTGCAGTCTCCAGTGCAGTGCCCCCTGTTGGCTAAAGCTGTGAATTACAAGCTCTGAAAGCTTTCACTAAAGATTTGGGAGACCAGCGGTAAAGATCACTGACTGTTCACTCTGCTGCGGTCGCCCCCTTTTGGCCTTGTGATGCGCACATTAAAACCTTTAAAAAAAGAAATTTCGATATAAAGATACATATTTGAAATGAAATTGAGAAGGGATTTGAGATGAGACCCGTTCACGTCTCTTTAATAAATTTCACAAGAGCTCTTAAAAACATAAAATCTTAAGCACGATGGACTCAAGATAAGGCAAAGTGTTCGGATAAGCTGAGTCTGCTCAGTTGACCAACTGCTCAGAAAGTGCTTACATTTTCCTTTTTACCATCAGCCAACACATTTGAAAAAACATTACATCCCAAGAGGATTCCATACACGAGGGCATTGTGGGTCACCAAATGAGGACATTTTTGTGTACAGACTTTGTTTTTTTCACTGGAAACATTCAGTACGTTATCATTTAGTAAGAAAAGAAAATATTGTTTTCTCATGCAACATGTTGAATTAAAGTTATTCACCGGTGGCATCTGCTTTTGATTGATAAAACAGATTTACTGCACTAGCAGGGGTCAGAAACCTCCAAGACCCTTAAAGGAGATGAAAAACAGATCACATCCTTAAACAATATGAAAAGTGCAATCCTTAACTCTAGTGATACATACGCCTCGAATAAAATGTCTGTGTGGAACCGAAAGGTCCTTTGTCAGGGGAAGAGTTGTACATCTGAATTTATTCATTTATAGATTATTTAGTTATTTTATGTGTATATATATATATATACATAACATATATATATATATTTATATATATATATACATACATATATTTATATATAATCTATGTAACATTGATGACTTTAAATCTATTTAAGTGTTACAGTCACAGCACTATAGAGGCTGTCATTTGCTAATGAAAATATTAGGTCATTGCCATAATCTCAGTGAAGAATAAGAAATGTTCATATCTTCTTTACAATCTACCTTGTGTACAGTGTTCTAGCAAAAAGAAACAGAAAATCAACTTAACAATGTCATTTACAAAAATACCGAACTTTAGTAATTGCAACATTTGGTTGCCACAGCAACAACTTATTACTATTACTTATATTGTTATGAAATACTATTGTACTAGAGTGAAAAGTACATGTTTTTTTAAATTTTCTTCTCGTTTTTTTTTTGGTAAAATGTCGTCTATACAATAAACATTTTTTTTTCCAACAACACAAGCAACTCTATAACTATGCTCATTACTGCAACACCGTGATCTTTTAATCAATGAGAAGGCAAGAAAGATCCAGTAGCTTTCTATTGGTGGGTTGACTTTTAAAACCCCACCCCACAGACGTGTGCGACTTCTCATTCGCTGACCTGACAGGTTAGACCTTGAAATGACCAACCGTGCAGAATGTAGCACAGCTCAATAAATTACATTCATTTCAAAATAGATAGTTAACAACATTGTTTTTGACTTAGATTTGACCAAGAGTAACATAAGATAAATTACAACAAAATAGAACTTTTACCACCTTCCACAAATATTACATACAAATCATAACGCATGTGAAGACAACCAAGAGTGAATGAAATCAAAATGTGAAACCAGAGTGAAGCACTCGTGTTCCAAGGTATGATTGTGGATTGTCAATGTTAATCAAGCACCATGAACTTACATCAGAATTTTTGAAAGAAAAAAAAAAGGGGAAAATAAGATTTAGACGCTATTCATAAAACGCAAAAAATAAAGAGATGGTCTAAAATAATAAAGTTACAATTTATCATCTTGGCTAAAAGACAAGTGATTGTTGTGGATAAAGGTGGAGA
The DNA here is from genome assembly GCA_036023855.1 of Gadopsis marmoratus. Taxonomy (NCBI): domain Eukaryota; kingdom Metazoa; phylum Chordata; class Actinopteri; order Centrarchiformes; family Percichthyidae; genus Gadopsis; species Gadopsis marmoratus. The sequence goes on from JAVQJF010006045.1 coordinate 4,945, forward strand.
TGGTGGAGGGTTTGGGGGGGATCAAACATAAACTGATAATAGACACAACACAAATTTTAAATAACTTTGAATACATTTCTAGAACCATGAATATAAACTCTCAAAATAGGAGACACTTTACATACATTACACAGTTTACAATACATTTTTTTTTCTCACTCACGTTTCCTCATGTAAACTACTCAAACCATGGTAAGAAACGATGGTACACCATGAAAGTCACCAAACATTCTACAAAGCTATTTTTTGATTTGTCATTTCTTTTTCATCTCTTTTCTTTTTCAATAAAGTCACTTGTGATGTTAGTGAACGGCTACTGGAAAACAGCTCCCAGCAACGATTCGCAAAAATGTGATGTCTTTCCCGAAAAGTCCACGTAGCTTCCGACGGCCAGTGTGTTGTGTCTGTGACTTTTAGTGATACACTCTGGATGCATGTGTTGTTGATGAGCATTTTTTAGGCACTTCTACAGTTTTCTAAAATGGAACAGGATTATCGGTGATAGTAGGGTTGGACAGGACAACCAACGGTCACAGATAGCCCTCCAGTCAAAGTTCAAGTCATCTTTTGCTTGACGAGCATCGTCAAATGCACCGTTTTTTTGTTTAGTCTTAGCACTTAAGTCCCTCACCCACCCCCCAAAAGCCTCTCCTACCAGGCCCGGTGTTGTCATCACCCGCTAGACCTCGCTTTAAGTCCCAGTCTGCCGGCAGACCATCCGTCTCCAGATACAAACACACATGCGCACACACACACAAGGCTTGGTATGTCTGGAACGAACCCTCAAGCTTTGTTAAGCTCTTGGCACAGACCCGAACCTTTAGGCGTTTCGGTAATGGCCACAACTACCTTCTGTCAACACTGGGCACTGTCATCCCCAGTCCCGACTGCATGCAAAAATCCGTGCACAATCTATCCCATCACTACTATTCAACATACAACTGATCCCAGCACCAAAACAAATAAAGGGTGTTTTCTGAGCAGCTTTCACAATGGCAAAAGAGAGAGAGTGATTTGTCGGGGCGTTAAAATGTGGCTCTGTTTTCTGGCAGGTTGAATACGCCGACCTCTTCCAAGCCGCGGCTTTGGCAAGATGTTTCTGGAGATGGAAAGTTGGCAGGGGGGGGGGAGGGGAGGATAAGCTTCATCATGGCATCTTAACAGCATCTGGGGCAGATGAGGGTCACGGAGGTACCCTCGCAGGGACAGTCACACTGAGAAGACATGAGCCCGTCTGCCCCAAGGACATTCAACTTTGCAGAGAGAAGAGCAAAGACTGCGAGACGAAACCCCTCTTGAAAGCGAAGTGTGGTTGTGCACGGGTTTTTCTGTGACTCTTCCTGTTTTCCACTTCAACATTGAGCACTATATTTCTCGTATAGTGCAAATCACCGATTTTTTTTTTTTTTTTACTAACCAAAGGGATGAACATTGTGCAGCGGTTTTTAGAATAAAAATGAAAGAGAGGGGATCCATGGTACTTTGGGGTGAACAGTTGTTAAAATGACCTCTATAGTGTGTCTGCTATGTATATAGTGCTATACATAATATTTTTGACTTTTTGTTTTAATAATGTTTTTGTCGTAGCAATACATATAGTATATATCTTTTTTGTGTGTGTGTGTGTGTGTGTGTGTGTGTGTGTGTGTGTGTGTTATACCGGCACTGCAGTTCTTACGGTTAAATTGAAGTGTTACACTCTTAGCATGCAGGTTGCTGGACCTCTATGGGAGAGGTAAGGTAGTATTTACACATGGACTGTTTTGGGTTTCCTAGTGCAGCTTCGTGACACTCCATTCCCTTCCTGACACTTACTTCAGGATGATCTAGAGGAATGAGACAGAGAGATAGAAGCAAGAAGAGGAAGGGGAGAACACAAGGAGAGAAACATTTAGTTCACCTGTAAGAGAGACTTTATTTAATCACATGGATTTTGATTCATTAAAACATAAGAATATACGCAACAACATACTGCAAGTACATAGAATTGATGCTGCTATTGTGTTTGGTGTCTCCTTAAGATCTGGGTCAAACAGTATTTGCCTTTTTTTCTGCCTGCTTAAGGCCTCAGTGTGCTTCAAACAAAGTGCTCGTCGGATCATCTAACAACACCTGAAACCACCTTAACGAAGACGCAGTATGACCAACAATTTGCAACTTCCTGAAACAGACAATCCGAAAATCACGCCCCAAACCTTTATGTAGCGACTGGCATGTGTGGAGGTGTGAAAGTAGACAGAATCTGAACTTCTCTTAGGGTGTTTTCAAGCCTAGAGTTTGTTTGGTCTGGTCCAAAACAGAGGATGAGTTCATCCCTGCCTCATTCCCATGAAAGAACATTCACTCTGCTCATTGGTTACATATGTCTGTGTGAGAAAACAGGAAATAAGAATAATTTAATAATTTAAGGAAATTAAATAAAGGAAGAAGCTCCATCAACGTACTTTGTTGAAAGACCAGTTCAGAACACGATTAATTCAGGCTGGCTGCTAGCAACCGTTTCACAAGTAGCTGCAGGAGATATTTAGCTCAAACTTGCAGAGAACGCCTTGTAGTTGGGTCAGATCGAGGTCGATCGACCGCCACAAACAAACCACTCCCGAATTCTTTTGTAACCATCACTTCCTCTAAACGGTCTCCGTGCAGTTGTATTGGTGAATGCCTTCGGGTAGAGATTGTCTGAAAGTGTGCACTGTTACTCCCTTGTGTACACAACATTGCCCCAAGACTACAAAGACATGAAAAAGACAGAGTTCTTGGAGAGAGATCAGGAAGGTTGTGGGTTGCAGCCAGGAGACTATGACGGATTTTCACCTCCACCACCTTTTGATTCAGAATAAGTATAAACACCTTTGCCTTTGGACGTGATCGGACAACACTTTGGACGGCCTTGTTTGTATTTTTTTGAAGCATTCCGAGACATTTTGGCATCAGGTGGATGGTGTGTACCACAACAACGGCGTAGCTGTTTAGTTGTGGTGGCACCACGCGCCTGGTGTTTCATGCAGATAAGTGAAAAAAAGCATCTAATTATTTGCAAGTAGCATTTGACCCAGGTCTCCTCACATCTGGGTGTATTCTCTCTTAAGCGATAAAGACTAATGCCACACATGACAAAGAGAGAGAAAGAGAGAGAAATTGTCTATAGACTGGGGGGGTGGGGAGACAGGTAGAAGAGCTGCTGGCTGCCATCATGTGGTTGCCAATGGCAGCAAGCCAACACAGAACAAAGCTGCATGGTGCTTGTTAATAGACAGTCAGCAAAGAACAGAAGCCACTGGTCACATTGCAAAAGGTCACCACAGGTGGAGAGCGTGTGATGTGCACAGGCTGAGAGGGAAGCCCGCTCCACAGTGCAGTATGGAAATAGAAAAATATTATTGGGTGCCAGATGGGTGGACTCAGGAAGAGAGGATGATACAGCCCACCCGTCTGGTACCACAGGTGGGTAAAAACAAACACAGAGAATTGTTTGCAGGTCCTATTTGTCTTGGTTTTGGTGCAGTAATACTAGCAGCACATTTCAGCCCAGAACAAGTCAGGACGAAGTGTGTGTTACAGAATCATGGCGGGGGTAGCTGTTTTCTTACAGATTAATATCAGATTATTGTAATTGCATTGGCTCTTAGTGACCTAGTGTTTTAATTTGAATAAATGTGATAAGACTAATGACGAGGTGAGAGATTGAACCCCTGTCCTTTAGCTGAAGAACTGCTCAATACAACAAACTGTAATCCTACTTAATTCTAACAATTTATTCAGTTCAGCCGCCAGAGTGATACAGCCTGAGAAGTATGTGATGTAATGCCACATTCAGACAGTTGAGGGCGCTGCAGCTTCACAATCTCCAGCAAGGGCAGTGACGTTGCCAGATACCCTAGCACTGTTAGCACATGGTTTACATGAGTGTGATTGGTTACTGCTTGTCCTGTCACAATGACAGTTGAGAGGGTCATGAGTTGACCAGACTCTAAACATGTCTGCATCATCCCGTCCCCTAAATGCATGTGCATTACTCACTATTTATCTAATTTTATTCACATCTGAGGTAATCAATACATTCATCTTGCAATGTCCATAATTATTAATATCACTATGATCAATTCATTCTAACTAAGTTTTGTCCAAATTGTCTTAGCCTAGGATATAGGTGTATGAAGCCAGGTCACAATTAAGGAGATGCTAATGGCTAATGCTGAGCAGCTAGCAGGATTTGCAGCACAACATAATCTGGTGTTTATTCTGGAGAAACATAAGATGGGGATGACTGTAGTAAACTAGGCGTGTACTGTGTGCAGTGCAGCTGGTAATTAAAAGTGTTAACTGTGTCCTAGCTGGAGGGATCTTTATGCAGGGCGGGGAAGGGGGAGGAGAGGAACAGAGGGGGACAGAAGGAAACAGACAGCGATGGCTGACGTCAGTGTTTCTCCAGCTCCTTGTCCCACATGCATCTTTAAAGAGCAGCTCTGCTTCCTGCTGCTACTGCTGCTGCATGCCAATTACAGGAAGAGACGGTGAGTCACAGGAAGTGCACACACTGCTGGCCTATGAGGGGCAATAAAGCACAAGGTACTGGGGCCGAATCGTTGGGTAATTGGGCAAATTATTGTTGTAATGATTTTTAGTTTTTACACTGAGAGCTTCCATTCTCATTTTTAAGAACTGTTTTTAAAAGGTATTCTTTGAGACTTCCATTTTGTAAAATTGGTTAATTTAAAAATAACGGATCTACATTGTCCTTACATTAAGCATTAATATGTTTTCTCTGTACATAGAATCAGTAAGACCAAAGAAAAAAGATTAGTGCGAACAAGTGGAAAGTTGAAATACTGGTCCCTGCAACTAATGCTACTCACTACTAACAACAATAACGTGCTTAATCTTACACTATACATTTACTTTTACTTCTCATCTGTGTGTCCTCGAGGCACCATACTGAACTACAAGTAAATGATTGCCAGCTGTGAGGCCAGAGTGCCAGCATTGTGCTGAAATTTCCAGGTTTAAAATGGGACACACATGCGTCACTCTGGCATTCAAACCTGGCCATGCTTTCCTTGGCTCCTGCTGACACGCAGAAACAGGAGAGCCGCCGATCAGAGGCCATTTTTAGACAGCTTCTGTGATCATTCCTCCCATGTCTGACCCACCCTGACAAGCGTGGCCCATAAGTGTTTCCTCACATAATTTATCCTTCCTTATATCCCGCAACCAGAAAAAGGTAAAAAGGCGAAACTGGGAGGCGCATGAACAGGAAAAAGTCCAACATGGCGGCTGTTCCGTACCAGCTTAAGTGTTGCAGAAGCTGCCTGTATGCATTTGCTTGAGTGTTTGTGTTTGCAGAGCACACAAGCAGTAGAAATGACGCCTCCTACTGCAGATGGAGGCTTATTTGACAACAACAACAAGAAAAGTGGAAAATAAAACTTAAAACAGAACATGCAAAACAAAAACCAGGAAGTAGTGCAACACAACACAACTACTACTTTGCAAATGTGGGAGCTCTGAAGAAGTGCTTGTTGAGAGTGCCTAATGGGGCTGTACTTTACAAGAAATACAATACAGTGCACTGGCACCGGCTCGCTCAGGTAGCCCCTCTGCTTTAGAAACTTTGGAAAATACCCACTCACTGGCTTTCATGCCAGTGTTGAGGCTCAGCTGCAGGTTATTGCAGCTCACTATTAGAAGGCACTACTTATTCAGAGCTCCAGGGACTGATGAAAGAAAGCTTTAAAAGGAGCAAACCTGATTGGCCGGTGCTGTTGCTGCGTAGGGGACACTTGTGGCAGGAGTTGTTGCTGCAGAGACAGTAGCAGGCGTAGCACTGTACATCATTGGGACTTTGTTTTGAGGGTGGGAAAGGGGAGAGGGAGGAGGAATGGGGGACAGGGAAGGAGGTGGTAGCAATGGACAGGTAGTTGGAGCATTATGGTAACCATGGCAACAGGTGTGGTGTGCGTGTCGACGGTATCGTTTGTTGTTGTTGTTGTTGTTGTTGATGGTGGTGGTGGTGGTGGTGGTGGTGGTGGCGGATGTTACAGAGAGCCAGCAAGCCATCGTTAGGGTTACACCGGCAGATGGCATGCAACCATTCACAATGCAAAGCAAGGAGGACAGAAAGAAAGAAAGAAAAAGAGAGCATGGGAGAAAAAAAAAAAACAAAACCAAAAAAAACAAGAGGAGAGAAGCTGATTACAATCACAATTAAGGAAATTTATATGGAAAATCAGTTTGCTGTTTTTCCCAGAGAAGTTGAGAGGCACAAGACACCAATTGCAATGAATCAATGGCAGTTTTGGCAGCAGGGATGGGAATTTTATTTTTCAAATCCATGTGGGCTGACAAGTTGAACAACAGGAAGATGAGGAAAACCCAGAGGGCTACTTCATCGCACATGCCAAAAAACATGTAACTTTGATGGATTGTTGTAATATTATTCATTATATTATGTACTCATTATTCCTAGTCATCACTTTTCCATTTACTAATGTAGGACCTGCTGGTTAGCCGACTGGGACTTTTTGTAATTCCCATCCCCCTTTTAGCAGAGACAAATACTCCCGTTATGTGGCTGAAATAATTTCTCTGGGAAACTGATTTAAATTTCCTGATCAACACAGCACAGCAAACATACAGTCGCTATCCTACAGCTTAAAAACAGATCAGTCTGCAGGATTTTACCCACACTAACATTTTTAATCATAAACAGTCACTAGTGAGAAAGGAACAAGAACTGAAAGTCACATCGCTTTCAGGTGATACAAAATGGACATGTGTTTCATATCATATCTCAGCCTAAAAAACATTTCACCACCTCCACAGGAAGAGATGCAGCGAGGTGATTATGTTTTGCCTTGCCTGCAAGGGCTACAGATATTGCCCACTGATCCCACTCCATCCCACCCCTGCCCCACTCTTATACAGTACATCAAACAGTGTGTGTGAGAGAGCAAAGGGGAGGACAGGACCTACCAAGACTGCTAGCAGGAGTCATGCACAAGACTGACCCTGTTGTGTTCATGCAGAGAAAGACAGAGTGGGAGAGAGAGAGAGAGAGAGAGAGAGAGAGAGAGAGAGAGAGAGGAGGAAATAAACGGGTTAATTGAGGGAGGAGAACAACAAGGTTAGACAAGACCAAAAAAAAAAAGTCTTCACTCGGCTACTACTGCAGTGGTGCTGTCACCCAGTTAACAGTTGCAAGCAGAGAAATTCCCTTATTCGGTTATAGCATTAGTGAGAAAATACTACAGCAGCTAAATCAAACATACATCAATATTAGGTATACTGTTGGATATTAAATAGTGGCCAAGTTTAGCACGTGGCAAAGCTGGTTCAGTTACTTTATTTGTTACTGCTTGCAGATGTGAACTGATAGATAATCAGACAGTTTTTTTACTTCACACTTATTTAACATTAAATGACATGTAGTTTATTTACTTAAAATTGTCATTCTACTCCTCCATCTTGTTTTGTGTGGAGTTTTTTCTTTTGTCACTTTTGTACAGATTGTAGAGGCCGCTGTCACAAATCTGTGATTACAGGCTATGTAAATAAAACTGACTTGACTTCATGCTGGTGTCTCATATGTATATACAGTATGTGTGTGTGTGTGTGTGTGTGTTATAAAAACTTTTGAGGAAAGATAATTAAACAAAATCCAAATAAGTAATTTCTAGAAAAAGAGAGAAGACTAAATAATAGAGAGACTAAAGGAGGTATAGAGCCAAACAGCATGCAGTGTCAGTGCAATGAAGTGCACAGACTTCCATTCAGATTTGGATCAAACGAAGATGGGTAGGGTTTACTGCATCAGAACCATTCAGATTAGTGTCCATCACAAAAATATCACAGTAAACTTCAAACACCTCCTGTTTTTGTCTACATGGGTGAAGAAACTTTTGCCAACACGGCTTTAACCGAAGGCTACTTCCCACACACAGACACAGAGGGTAGGAGGGAGGGAGGGAGGGAGGGGGACTGTCAGGCACCTCACACCACATGGCAACAAAAACAGCAGGTAGAAAGAAGACTGAGGGATGGGAGACTCATCCTCATGACTCAGTGTGGCTACAGGCTACTGCATTAGCTGCAGTTAATTCATTTAGCGAGTGATCCGAGGGGGCTTCAGCAACTGTTACGTTTCTACGAGGAGTAGACAGAGAGAGCTTTTTGTTTTGGGGGAAAAGAAATGAAGAGGAAGACATGAATTAATTTGGGAAGACTTGAACAAAATTGCTTTTTTTTTTTTAAATGGGGGATTTGTTCAAATTAAATACACACTGCATTTGCTCAAAACTATAAGTCATTACTTCCTTTAAAAGACTTGTAGTAATTTTACTTTTCCCCCAAATAGGAGCCTAAACATAGTTGCAGAGCCTTTGTGCTGGTAACAACTTGGCTTGTTTTGCTCTTTTGCATGCTTACGCGGTAGTAGAGTGACAGGTGTATTACATTCAGGTGGTAATATATCAGAAGGTTTATTGCTCTGATCAAAGCCTGCACCGCCCTTCCACCTGGCAGCACTTAGACTTTAATATTTGCAGACTTTTATATGGCAGTTGAAACATTAGCACACACCACAACAGCGGAGCTCCGTACTGTATGTGCGTCACTCAAATCAATCCCTTTCAAAAGGAAACAAAGGACTAATAAATAACGGACAGATGCAAGTGATCATGAGAGGTGCTCTCACTTTAGCATGAGAAACTCCGAAAAGGTACATTTGTGATGGACAGAAGGTTAGCTGAGAACATTCAGGGAGGGTATCTGTGTGTGCTTGCATGCTCCGCATACCTGAGTGCTTCTATCTGCGTCTGTGTGCCGCGTGTATCGATTGGGAACTCTTACCTGTGGGAAAGAAATGGGGCTGCTGGAGCTGTGCGTTGGCCAGCGCCTGCTGGTAGTGCAAAACACTGGGGTTGAACAGGGAGCTCGCTCCGTTGCTCTTCTCAAGCGCTTGTCTCTTTGGTAGGGGCTGGAGGACGCTGTGGGGGAATGCCTATCCACCGAAAACACACACACACACACACACACACACACACAACAGAAGCACAGTAGATTTGAACTGTATACTTACGCAAGTCAAAAGTCATATTTGAAACTCTGTTATTTGTCTATGCAAAGCACAACAAGACAAACTATCACAAGGACAATGAGAAACTACACCATAGCAAGGCAATCAACAACACATTAAAGAAAATAGTGTGATAACTGGAATTTAACATTACATTGTAGTTGCTCATTAAATAAATGTTCAGTACAATCTAGAATTGCCACTGGTGATCATAAATGATACAAATTTAAACTTTAAAGGTGTCTTACAGGGTTTCACAAAAACAAAAGAGCCAACTTAAATTTTGTGAGTGGCTACAGTACATTTAAAGAAGCTACATGCAAAGCAAAAGGTGAAAGGTCAAAGTACCAGGTCTACAGTTGCCTCGAGGGGTCGCTTCATTGCTTTGGCAGTCGACTGAGTCTTTAATTAGCAGGCAGCGAGCACATGATGGCAGTGGGCCAATGGGATTCAAGCGTATTAACATACAGGTAACAGCAAGCAGAGGTGCGTCATGGGGGACAGCATTGCATTGTGGATAGGTGAGAAGGAAAAAAACAAAAACAAAAATAATCTGAATGCAAGTATACCACATACAAAACAATAGGCATGCACATAAACAAAAAATTGTTTTGTTTACTTTAAAGAAACATTGCTACTTTTTGAATTAGTAAAAAAAGCAAAAAAAAAATAAAATAAAATAAAGCATCTACATTAACCTTTGGTTAAAAAACAAAAGCAAGATACTACGGTGTAACTACTGGGAAAGCATTTATTAGTAACGTCATCTATTTCTCAACAAGTGAATCAATTGTTTTTAATATCTACGCAAGAAGAAAATGCAGTAGAGTAAACACCACTGATTCAGAATATAAATACTGGACTGACACTTTATGTGAGATCTGAAAACAGGTTCTCTACAGTTTAAAAATAAGTACTACACACAGAATAATTACAATGCTCCTGGAGTCCTCTATTTGATGCTGTGAGGTGGTTTTCGGTCCTGAGAAATGTCTAAAACACCCACAACAGATTGGCATGTGAGTGAGCTCTGGTCAAATCCCCTCAAATTACTGAACTCTGCCATCACAACTGGCAGCAAGAGCGGACATGTTTGTGGAGGAAGATTTTAGACTACAGGTAAACACCACATATTACTAGCGAGAGGGTCTTTGTCTAGTCCTAACAAAAACTAGTTCAACGATCGCATTCTTTTCTGTGTCGATTCAGGTCTAGTGCTTGAAATAAGTGACAAATCCTGAAAATAACTCTGAGCGCATGTGGCTTGTTAGTGTGATCAATGAATTTGGGGAGGTGACACAATGTGAGGCAAAGTTAAGAGTTCAATCACAGAATGTGGAGCTCTGTTTATTCTTGCATTCCTCCGAGATGCAACAAATATCTTAAAATCCAGAAGCAAGTATTTACAAGTCTAATATTAATACAAGGTCAACCTAACGGCGTAATTTCAAGCTATTGCTTTTGTTAATTTATCAAAAGCGCCCTGCGTCACTGCTGAGAGTAAAAAAAAGATGACATGGATGTGATGAGCACAGCACAGGGGTCCATGCACAAGCCTCTTGCTTCATGTATGTGTATTTTCTAATAGTATATAATGATGTATATCCTATCGCACTGTAATGTTAAAAGGCTTAAACACTGTGGTTAGTTAAAATGGAAGGTGGTCTATTAAAGTGACATGAAAAGCAAAGATGACTGCATTCGGTTTGCAATGAGGAAGAAGATCACAGCATGGCAAGCAACACATAATGTGGCACAGTAAAACAACATAATCTGGATAATAGGATCGTCTTACTGTAACTGTATCAGTTAATGTGTAACCTTATCTACAGTACACTTTAGCCTATTTGCTTTAGATTAAAAAAAGTGAATTATGGATAATGATATTACCTATTTACAGCAGTGCAGCAATACAGGTTTTATGGGTCTCTGCTTCAATAAAAGTGCTTCAGCTTAGGCTAAAGGCTAAAAGAAAATTGGATTAAAGGTGCTGACTAAACAACTCATTGTCCTTAGGTTAACCCTGCTCACCTCAAGCATAGCTTGTAACTGCTGATGGCAAATTGGGAATTGGGTCATAAAGTTGATAAACTGGGGCATATGAGGAACACAAGAGGAGTATGAAGCATAGTAAGGAAAATGCATTAGGAAGAAAAAGTAAATTGTCTTGTTTGACAAAGTATTGTGTACCTGATGGGGAAGTTGTTGAGCTAAGGTACTCAGTGTACAGAAAACAGTGCTGACAGGTCAGTATCAGGTTATAGGTCTCAGGTTCTCTTTTATTTATGTGTTTTCCTGCTTTTCTGCAGCAGCTACAATGTGCACAAACAAATCTAACCTTCTATGTCACGGTCGCCTTATCATCCACACTGTGGACTTACAGCATGGAGGAAGGACAGGGAGAGTAAGCAGGAATGGAGCCAGCCAATGAGAGAGGTATGTGCAACGCGTAAAGCATGCCCATGCCATGGAGGAAAAAAGTCAGTCAGCACACTGGCGCAGTACAAGGTGTGCGAGTGCAGCAGCCAAAGAGCCATTCAAAAGAAGCCCCTCAGAGCCTGGGGGAGGGTGGGGCACAGCCAAGACACACTGCCTTACCCGTCTCACTGTCTGTCTGTCTGCATGCACGCATTTCTGTCTATCTTACTGTCTCTTCCTCGGCCTGTTGGGGGATTTTTCCAACTAAAGGCAGAGGAGGGTAAACCCCCACCTGTGAGGCTACAGCCTCATCCATCCCTGATTCAATTTGCACTGATCTGCAGAGAGCCGCACTTATCATTGAGAGCAGGGGGGGAGGTGGGATGAGGGGGTGAGCCAGCACACTGTCTCTGTATGAACCAAGGGCATTGGAAAATAAAGGCAGACTGCAGTGAGATAATAACAGATTGTTCTTGCGGCATTATACTGATGCGTTTAGGTCTCACTAAACCCTGTTTATTGTATACAACGGCCTCACTTTGGGATGACTATTGTTCTTGAATTGTACGCTGGAGTCCACTAGAATAAACCAGCTGAGGTGGGTATGTTTTAAAAAGTAATAAAGCAGTGCTCCACATTTTATGTTACTGTGGGTGTCATCATCAACAGCATGTGTAAGCCAAGATGATCTGTAAAAACCTCACATGTATTCAGTGAGCCTATGTGTTGTTACATGCATTTTGTTTGGTGCAAAGTCTGTCATAGAAAGTGTCGGGCTGTGTTCGAACAGTTACTGTCTGTATTCCTGGACAATCTGTGCTTTGTATAAAGTCAGGCAGCAGTACCTAGGCATGGCAGCTTTGAGCCAGTACCCGTGCGAATATGAATGTTATTTAGAGTGTGAATAATACTGTATGCATTGTGTTTACTTGCTCTTCCACAACCATAAAACCTCCAATAATAACTTGTGTATTTGGTGCACTATAAAGGATATTATGATTAAAGTGCTCATTGGAAAGTTCAAGGTATTCTGTATACAGGCGCTATCAAATAGCCTTAATAGTTCCATCCAGACCTGACAAGCTTTTGATCTGTAAGTACTCTAAACAAGCAGAAACCTTGTAAGATTACTTTGGTTACTACAAGGACAAGTATGTGTGTTTCCTGCTCTACCACTGTATAGGCACAGTGTACATACAGGCTGTAGGCTGTAGTGCTGTGCTCTCACCATGGCTGCAGCTGTTGCGGCGGCTTGCGCAGCTACAGCTGTCTGGTTGGCCTGGTGTTGGGCAGCCTTAATCTTGGCCTGCAGGTGGGCCGGGGGGTGGAAGTACTTGCACTTCTCACGGGAGCAGCGGCTCTTGATGTAGTCCATGCAGACAGTGACCGTGTTGTCGCTGGTGTCGATCATGGGGCTGTCGCTCGGGTGAGCGAAGCGGCAGTCAGTCTCCCCGCGAGCGCAGTTGCCACGCTGGAACTCGCGGCAAACCTGGGAGCAGGAGAGTCAGGTGGACACACACACACACACACACACACACACACACACGGACAGACATGCAGACGCATACATGCAAAATGAGAAAACAAAGAAATACACACAGACAAATACAAACCGTGAATATTTTCAGTTTCCGAATCACCGCATTCACCAGGAACAGCACGGTCAGTCCTTTCCATTTAATTTTTGTCATCCTCTTACTGTAGTGCATGATCAACCAAATAGCACAGTAACTCATGCAGGCATCAAAACATATAAAAGAGAACATATAGAAGAACATTAAACCTGTGAACTATTGTATCAGTGTTTGCTATGTATGTTCAAAGGTTCTGCTGCACAAGAGTCGCACTAACATTGTGGAATCGCCGAACCAGTCAGACTTCAACTGTTCAGAGGCCTGGGCATAATCACAGGGGGACCTGCTTTTGACTTGCACTCTGGGACTGTGACACACAGCGAGTACAGCGCACACACACACATACACGTGCACACACATGCACACACATGCACACACATGCTGGCTTTGTGTGGGAGTGTCTCAGAGGGATACTGTTTCATTAGAGCCAACTTTCAGTTGCTAAGTGATAGCACTCCCGGAGAAAAACACATACAGGCACACACACCTACGCATCACCTCCAGGTCTTAGGGAGATTATTGTTTATCTTTATAAATGTAGTGGGAAAAAAACTTTATGCACTCTTTCACAATCACCAGGCTATTCTCATTCAGAGCTGTTTGCCAGGGGGCAGATGGAGATGGCTGACAGTGTTCTAATTGTCCCAGTCTAACTGTGGCTGTCTAGCAAGTACCAGTTTGTGTTGAGCAAATTCCAATTTCAATCACTGTAATCTCACACTATCTCTTTTTATTGGAATCGTGTTTCTGATACACGCCTTAATTATTTCTGTAAGGGGGTAACACAATCAGATGTTCCTTAACTTGTGCTCAAGGACAATGCAGAGGTAAAGATCTAAGGAGCCTGATAGTGTTGTACTCGGTGGAATAAACAATTAGTTTCACCTTTTTTTTTTAAATTGTGACACAATACATAGCATGATGTGATATGTTTATTTGGGCTTATTCAAAGGCAACTTCAAAATGTACTTGTTCAAGTCATTAACAACTTGCTTATCCTTTCAGGTCCTCGATTAGGGCAAATTATGCAACAAGCCATTACATTCAAAAAGTTAATTCAAAGGTTAAACATGTTTTAACGCTGCTAATAATTCCCTTATAGCTGTATTTTATTTGTTGCTATGCCAACTCCTGTGGTAACCAAGGAGGTGGTTAGTATTATTATATTGTTTTCTTTCCTGTATTCACCGCACAGTATGTATAAAATCTTTTCAGAAGTTACACATGTATATTTGACTATTATATCAAAACCATAATACCCAACTCTGGAACTAAAAATTATATTCATTAGCATCACGAATCTATTGCATCTCTTTCACATCCATAATCACAGTAAGATGTTACCATAATTATACTTCACGACCTCAAAGAGAACAATAGCTATGATTAGCTGTCATGCACGTCTTGTCTGAGTGGGTCACCTCCAGCTTGTCGGTACGCAGCAGTTTCTGATTGGAGGAAGAGCCGCCGGCCATGGAGATAGGCGGGCTGCCGGGGACAATAACGGGGGTGTTGGGCAGGATGTCTGTGGGCACCAAGCCCATGCTGTGGGACATGGGAGTCAGGTAGGGTGTGTAGCTCAAACCTGCACTGGAACCCAGGCCCTGGCTGACTGGAAACGTCTGCTGTAGATGGAGAGAGAAGGCAGGTTACCAACACTTATCTGAATAACTCCTCTTTGTGGTCATGACTGCTCTTCAAGATATTCTGTCCGCTTTTCTTTTCTTTTTCTTTTCTTGTTTAGCAAATGTTCACATTCTTATTTAAATGGTAAACTTGGACGAAGGCAATGGGTGAATGGAAAAGATGTAAAATGATGGATATAGGGAGGGACAGTGGGAGGTGGAGGTTGAAAAGCAGAAAGAGAGATGGAAAAGAGGGAGAGAGGTTAGCGTGAAGAGACACAAGAGACAAATGAACGGTGGGCACAGCTGTGCAGAGTGGTGGGTGAGAAAGATGATGGTGAGGTGGGGGAGAGGGTTATGACAGGTAGAGAGAGAGCCGGGGGAAACAAAGAGGAATAGGTTTCAGAGAAATCCTGGAGAGAGAGAGAGAGAGAGAGAGAGAGAGAGAGAGAGAGAGAGAGAGAGAGAGAGAGAGAGAGAGAGAGGGGGGGGGGGGGGGTATAAAAAAGAGAAGAG